>VZTU01013356.1:80844-192956 GCA_013400835.1 Zapornia atra
ATTACAAAAGTGAAAAGGAACAAACCAAAGCAACAAACTTCTCCAGGATCCCACATACATCTGGCACCCACCTGCTTATGCAAAGACTGGCAACATGAAGTGGCGGCTTTTAAACGTGCAATCCCGAAATACGGACAATCCCCAAATAGCCAAGTTTCCCCTTTAGATGTTCCCACCCTAAATGATATTTAGAAGTTGCCCATTTTTTTAGGCTTCTCATCCCTGACAGGGTACCTCTCAGTTACACAAGTATTTCTACCTTGACAGGAGAATTCCGTTTTTAAGACTCATACAGAGAAAATGTTTCAGTATAAATCATGACTATACTAAGCCAGGAAAGTGTCCCACGAATCACTAAGTGACCATCTTTCAGGAGAGTTCTCCATAATTAAGGTATCAATTATAATTTCACAGGCATATTTTATTTTATAAATAAACCCTGTTTCCACAATTTGAGCTGTGGGAAAGAATGCCTGCGTCAATGCACCAACCCATGCAGCACAGCAAGTTTTGAATCAAATGCCAACTCTGAATGTTATAATAGGGATTCTAGCAGGGAAAAAATAGGAGGAAGATTTCCCCCTCACCCCCCAAATTCCCACAAGCCGTCTGAATCTTTTTATTCCTGTCATGGTATCTCCCTGACATCTGCTCTTTGCTGCTCTAGAGCCAAATAAAACAAATTTAAGTCAATCTGTTGCTAAATACAGCAAAAGTAAAAACTGCAGCCTCCATTAAACAGAGTGAAAAAGACATTTCAGTGGGAAGGAGCTGAAGCCGATTCTGTAGCCTTCTCCTGCTGAACACCGCTTTTGATGCTTTTATCAGAGTTTTGTATTTGAGTTTGATAGAGACTGAAAGTAAACACAGTTTCTAGGACTTGGGCCATGCCAAGAGAAAAGACTGGCAGAGCAACAACATGCTCCTTTAATTAAGACACTCCCACCACTATTTTTTATGACTTTTTACATACTTGCTGGAAGTTGGCTGGACAACACAGAAGGGCAGCATTAGCTCATCTCACCCTCCCTAAATATTCCATCGCTCTAGGTACAGAACAAACTTGTGTACTGACCTGGATTAAATTACTGCAGCAATACCTACTTCATGCATGAGCCCAGGCAGCAGAAAAATCAAAGCTGAGCAGAACGGTGTCTTGTGAGCCGCAAGTCACAAAAACAACTGCCCTACTTAATTTCTCTCCAAGTTGACCAGGACCCAGACGTTACTCCCCAAAACTTCTTCCTCAATGTCCCCACTTGCAAGAAAAACAAAGTAAATCAGTGGCTACTATCCAGAGAACTAGACATAATACCTAGTGGGCATTTCACACCTAAATAACACCTAACACAGGGATAGAGAATGAACAGGTTAGCAACATGCCACCACCATTTCTGCTCTAAACAAATTAGAAACAAACTTAATTCCTTCTCTGCCACCACCAATACATAGTTTTAAGATCAGCTTTAGGAAAAAAAAAATCACAACAGTAAAATAATTTTATAAATGACAAAAAGTGGAGGGGTTATATTATTTAGGGAAAAAGGCAACCTAAGTCTGTGCACACTAAATTATTCAATTTCTATTACAATTTTTCTAAATTAAAATTATCCTTAGACGACAGAGATCACTGTCTTATCAATTTCTTAAGGAATACATCCTTGCACACGTTTCCTTTCTCAGTTCACCACCTCAGTTTCACAGAATGTCTCCTTATTCTTATTACATGAACAAACAGAACAAAAGCTTTTGAATTACTTTTCTCAAACCATTCATCATCCTGTGTACTTGTGCTATACTTCATCATATTCATTGCCTTTCAGAAACTAAACAATCTGGGTTTGTTTTTCAATTTCTCTTCATACAAGCAAATTTCCATTCTTGTAGATCACTCTTTTAGCCTTTTCTCTGAATCCTTTTCCTTTTTAAAGGAGGCACCCACCACCACGTACACTGTGCATGCTCTATGACAGTTAAGGTACTAATTGTAAGCATAGCATTTTATTCCCTTTGCTATTCTCCATCATACTTTGGATTGCAAATGCAACCACAGATATCAGAAGTTAAGAGAGCTCTCAGAAACAAGATTCTTAGTACACATCCCCCTACTTTGTATATGTGGTGCTATGAACACGTGAAGATTTGACATTTTGGGCTAGGTAGTCTTTATATTTTTGTCTTTCAGCATAATTTCTTCCTCATCCCACTCACTGTACTCCACAAATCTTTACTATATGCCCATCAGGATATCACAGAATAATAGAATTGTAGGGGTTGTGGGGACTTCTTCCCAGAAATAAAATCGCTGGTTTACAGAAGAACACAAACACAAAGGGAACTGCCCTGAACTGCTGATACATGGCCTTTTCACTGTTAGGACTTCAATGAGGCACCAATCATCCTTCAGTGTAAGAACAAGTCTGTAATACAACAGACCTGCCCAATGAAAAATCAAGAAAACATATATATGTGTATATGTAATACATATATGGAAGACATGAACATTCTACATCCCACTTACCCTACAAGAACTATAGAAAACATAACAACCCTGAGTTAACTTACTAAAATATGATAGATAATATATTGATCCTTAAGGGTTACATATCCAGCCAAAACTAGACAAAACTTTCGAAGACAAAGGTACATTTCAAGATCTGAAATCACATCTGCCTATCATTATTTTTACCTGGAAGTGAAAAAAACCAAGAGAATCAAAAGTCTAAGATTTTTTTTCCCCTCAGTCATGAACAGTATTGTAAACTTCTTCAATATTGCCATTTAGGGAAAAACATAATGGTGTGATTGAACAAACTCTCCATTTTTTAAACACCCTGCTAAAAGAACAAACTATTTGTGAAAATAACAAAAAACAGCTGAAGGCATTTGGGTGGTCTCAGTTTCAGTCTGTAATACAGAACAGTCCCTTCTTTCTACATCCAGTACCAATTTGTTTTCCTTCTTCAGTAAAGCCTCAAAATGCATTGATGACCAAAGCAGTAAAACCCACTGAACATCCACATCATTAATTTAGCACATTTTACTAGTGGACTGATAACTTTAAAGTGTTTGATTCATCATAGACAGTGCACACATTTACACAACAGGACTATGCAGGTTTTTATAGACTGATCCTTTTTGAGTCGCTAACAGTATTTGGGGGCTTCATATATTTTACCTTTACAACAGCACGTATTAGTGGTGACTGATGTTGGACTGAATGCTGGTATTTAGTCTTCACTGCCTTGCTTCCTAAAACCATGGATCTATATTATTTCTTCACCACATTTTCTGTTTTGATTGTGCTGAGCAAGACCAAGAACTGTCAGAAGTCATGTCTTGGTGGGTGTAGCACTACTTAACTGAAACAGCAGTCTGACAGAAATCTGAGATTACAGGCACTCACAGAAAATGAGCAGACTGTAACCTCACTTAGGGAGGCTACCCAATCAAGGACAGCCAAAAAACCCCACCAAAATTAAGTTTTGTATCATTACTATTTGAAATCAATGACACACAGAAGACTGAAGTGTGCTCAAAACTACACAAATCAGTAACAGGAACATCCCTGTTTTCTATGGTTCATCCAAAAGAACCACAAACGTACATATTAGAAGCGTGAAGTGGCAGGCAAGCATGGGTACAACAGAAACTACATTGGTCTAAGCAGTAATTTGTCACCATGCAGCATTTTGTGAACGTTGTTCCTAGGGACTTGTCTTAAAAGAGAAGAGTCTCTGGCAATGGTCCCTTACAACAGATCAATAATGCACCAAAAAGTAAGACGAACACACCTTTACAAGCTTATTTGGTTCAGTTTCTGCTTTTGGTCAAGGTAAAACCAGTAAATACTTCCTACAGACATTGCAACCTTCAGTTACTGATAACAGAGGCAGAAGACTCAGTATGGAAATGGTGCTCTGACTGATCTGCCAGACAAGATCAAACAGCAAAATGTTACCACAAAGCTAGAATTTAGAAGTCACTTTATACCTTAAACCAATTTCATTAACAGGTCCCAGTAAGTCAGCCAGGAGTGAGCTTCCTCTCACAACACCTATGAACTAGCTGCTTTTCCATCTCTTTTGCACCTGCTTCGCCTGGCAAATACCTAAGCAAATCACAAGAATACTCCTACTTCCCCACCTTCCCAGTAACTTACTGTGAGAGGCATTTCAGCAGGACTGGAATAGTCCAGCTGAGAAACCACAAAGTGCTAAGGCACGGAATGAAATTAGAGGATGCATACACAGAAATTAATATTCTATAGCAGCCTCTAAATGTCCCATTTAAAAAAATACATATGTTCCTTACACAGTACTGCATAATTTTACTCTTTACATGATCCCATGAAGAAAACAACTCATCATTCTGAAAAAATGAGCCATATTCTTCCAACTCACCTACCTTATACATCCTGCTGCTGCTATGGCCAATGAAGTTTTTCATCCATCTTAATTCCTGTTTCAAGGAAAACAAAAACCATGAACTCACAATACCATAGGAAATATATTTAGCAAAGGACAGAAAATCATATTAAATAAAAAGAGGCATACCTTTTAGAAAGTGGTATATAAACAAGAATTCTAAAACATGCTTGTTCTCAACAGATCAAACACAATAGCATCTCCTCTGAGGCTTGCCATACATTAACAGTGCTTCAGATTAGAAACTGTAATAACAAGTATTTGAATATAGATTGTCAAAATAGCTATATGTTTGCACATTGGTGATTTGACCACATATTTTTTAAACTCGGTAACTTTGTATAGTTGTAACTGCAGTAATATTTAAACTAACTTCAGATTAAAGTTATACTTTGACCTGACAACAACTGATTAGGTGCATACAAATACATGGAACCATCACCAAATTCATATAGACATTAAAAACATTAAACTACTTCCATAAATGGCGTATTACCTCCACATAAAAGTCCTTGAAACACCCCGCCACAGATGCAGAACACTCCATCTAATACAGCCTAATCACTGAACCTGTTCACGAAAAACATATACGTATTGCAATCACTACATGTATCTAGTTTCATGCGAGAAAGTCAGAAATACCTCATCATATGTTGCCATTATCAGTGCTGGTTCAAAGATTCTCATAAATGAGATATAGAGGATACATAGAAAACTAGCATTTCCTTAATGAATGCTTTGAAAAACATTTTAGTCACAAAAATTTCAGTTCCACCAAAATCTATTACTTTAACAGCCTAAAAGTTTGAACCACATTTGAATCATACCATACGGATGGTTTTCTTCTGATCCTCCAGCTATCATTACCTAATAATGTATTTTAATTAAACACTATGAACATTTTATCAGATCATCATGAAAAAATATTTCAAACATTCACCGTGTCATAAGCTTTCTTTCCTTTTCCCTTCTGAATTTTGACAAAACCTTAAGTTTGAAAAAGTCCAATTCTTCAAGCTACTGAGGCAGAAAGAAATAGGCACTCATCCCTAAAATATGTATTTCACTTTGACAAAAATAACTCTAAAAATAATTAAACTAGTACTAAAAATAACGAGCTACGATAAAGTTAAACAAACAAAAAAAAAGTAGTTTGGTATTTTGGTTGCTGAATGCCTGTGAAAAAAATTAAGAACTGCACACAAAAACTACTGTGATCCAAGGGAGCTGTGCATTTACTTTATGTTATCCTCTTTTTTATTATGGAATAATAGTATGAAAGACCATTTTAACAGCATATTATAGATTCAAATAAATCAGTACAAGCATATTTAAGATTGCAATTTTTAAACTGAGCCAGCTAAACTACAGAGCATTTGAGGGCTAGATTGTTGACTCTGTCCTCAACGCACGTACTAATCAGCTTCAGTGAGATAGTTAACATGGAGAAAAAGTGAGGAAGTATAAAACACAAGGCAGTATGAACTGAAGAGCAAAAGATTGCTAGTAAAAAAAAAATTGATGGGGTACATTCTATGTAATTTGGGTCATCTTTAAAGCATGACTTTTTGACAAAATAAACAAGCCAGGATCTCACATTGTTTCAAACCACACACACTGCAGACATGACAGCAGTCCTTTCAGAAGTCTCTTACGCTGCTTTCAAACACTTCCTTCCTTGTTTTGCCCATGCCAGCTACATCGGATCACTCGGAATTTGGGACACATCTTTATTTGACTATTGCCAATATAAAACAGACTGATAAGCCAGCAGGCCTCAGCACCAGTTACACACAAACGCTACACCCATTGCCAGCATTCATTTCTGCAGCCACAGAACCCTTTGGCTCTCAGGTTCTTTCCAAAACTTAAGGCGCCCGAGACGGCCGCACACAGTACTGGTACTTTTTTACGGTTTACAAAACAACACCCAGATCTAAAGGTCAAGTGCTCCGTGTGCAGCTCTGGATGGTGCTGGCAGGGGGATTTCGCAGGGGCCCAAACGCTTCCAGGCCTCAGCGTCACAAAACCTACCAGCATCACTCATATATGAAACACCTTATGGCCACGTGTACTAAAAAAATGTGTAAATGAACTGTAGAAACAACTTCGGTGACACGTAGAAACCAGCAACACGTAACCTTTGTGCAACCTTTATTATAACATCTCATCCGAAAGCCACGGAGCCAGCCTCCGGCGCCTGTGCTCGCAGGGGGCAGGCACCATCCAAATCAGGAGGCTGCGCTCCCCCGGTGCCCGCAGCCGCCGCGGCCGCCCCCCGGGCCCTGCGCTGCAGACGCCCCGCAGGCCGCGCCCCGCCGCTCTCGGGCTCTGGCAGTGGGAGGCGAGCGGGCTCCACACACGCCGCGACGGCCCCGCTGCTAGGGGCGAGCTCTCCCCGCGCCGGCCGGAGCAAGGCCGAACTGCGGGCTCGGGACCCTCTTTCCCGCGGCTGGGTGAGCCCAGAGCCTCAGAGGCGCGGAAGCCCAGTGACAGGGCCCGGCGACCGATCCCTCGAGCTCGCAGGGGCCGGGCCGGGGAAGACGCCCACCTTCCGCTCGGCACTGCCGCCGAGAACCGCTGCCCCTCCGCCTCCTACTTCCCGACCGCCAACGGGGCGGCCGCCCCGGCCTCACGCCGCCGCCCAGCCCCTCGGCCCGGGAAGGGAGCAGGAAGCGAGTGCAGTCGCGCCCAACCCTGCCTACCCACCCCAAGGTGGCCAAGAAGGCCAAACGGGGGGGAAGGGAACTTACAAACGCGACCCTCTGCGTGCATGCGTCATGCCGCCGCAACGTCACGGCAACGGCGTAGTATGGCGTCACAGCCGGCGGGAATGCCGTGTACGTGTGAGTGGCCTGCCCCGCCACCGGCCGGTCGCCCGCGGCGCAGGCGCACTGCCACCGCCAGGCGAGGGGAGTTGGCGGGAAGGACGCGGTAGTTGCTGAGGGGACAGTGAGGGGCGCCGAGGGCCACTGCCCCTGCGACACAGGTTACAGGCTGGCTCCCTGGCCCCCCGCTGTGCTTGAAGCCTGCTTTCCCAACCAGGCATTGGTGTGGGGGAGCCAGGCACCCAGCAAGCCCCAAACTGACTGTCAGCATGGGGGTTTGGGGTGGTGAGATTAGGGATCTTGGAGAGGCTGGTTAGGGAAAGGAGACTCTCGGAAGCACAGGAGTTGTTTGGGGAAATGAACCTGAGGGATCTGCAAGCACCGGGTCAGAGGGACGTGAGCCAGCGGTGTGCCCAGGTGGCCAAGAAGGCCAACAGCATTGTGGCTTGTATCAGAAGAAGTGTGGCCAGCAGGGCCAGGGCAGTGATTACCCCTCTGTACCTGGCACTGGTGAGGTCATGCCAAGAGTGCTCAGTTTTGGGCACCTTGCTATGGGCCCCTCGCTACAAGGACGACATTGAGGTGCTGCACTGTGTCCAAAACAGTGTCCTGGCTGGGGGAACTGGGACTGTTTAGTCTGGAGACAAAGAGGCTGAGGGGAGACCTTGCTGCTCACTACACCTACCTGAAAGGAGCTTGCAGTGAGGTGGGTGTCAGTTTCTTCGTGTCATGGGAAGTGACAGGAGGTGAGTCAGCCTCAAGTTGCACCAGGGGAGGTTTTAAGTGGCTATTACGAGGCAGAGCATATTGAGTCACATCACACAGAACATCCAGGACAACCAGGTGATGAGGCCCAGTCAGCATGGGTTTATGAAAGGCAGGTTCAGCTTGACTAACCTGATTTCCTTCTATGACAAGGTGACCCATTTAGTGGATGAGGGGAAGGCGGTGAATGTTGTTTACTGTCCCCCAGCATTGTCCTGGAGAAACTGGCAGCCCATGGCATGGACAGGCATACTCCTCACTGGGTCAAAAGCTGTCTGGATAGCCAGACCCAAAGAGTTGTGGGGAGTGGAGTTGATTCTGTTTGGCACCTGGTCACAAGTGGTGTTTCCCAGGGCTCAGTACTGGGGACAGCTCTGTTTAGTATCTTAATCAATGACCTGGACAAGGGGACTGAGTACATCCTCAGTAAGTTTACAGATAACACCAAGTTGTGCAGGAGTTGATCTGCTGGAGGATAGGAAGGTTTTACAGAGGCATCTGGACAGGCTGGATAAATAGGCCAAGGCCAGTGGTATGAGATTCAACAAGGCTCAGTGCCGAGTCCTGCCCTTGGGTCACACCAACCCCATGCAGCATTACAGGTTTGGGGGACAGTGGCTGGAAGGCTGCCCGGTGGAAAAGGACCTGGGGGTCTCGGTTGACAACCAGCTGAACATGAGCCAGCAGTGTATCCAGGTCTGCGTTGGTCTCTTTTTTCCTAAGTGATAGGACAAGTGGAAAGGGCCTCAAGTTGGGCCAGGGGAGCTTTAGATTGGATAGCAGGAAGATTCTTCACTGGAAGGGTCATCAGGCACTGGAACAGGCTGCCCAGGGAAGTGGTGGAGTCACCCTGCCTGGAGGTGTTTAAAAGATGTGTAGATGTGATGCTTAGGGATATGGGTTAGCGGTGGCCTTGGCAGATTTGGGTTAATGGTTGGATTTTATGGTCTTAAATGTCTTTTTCAACCGAAATTATTCTATGAAAGAGGGAAAATGAAAGTGTGACAGAAATAGGATAATACGGTATTTAAGGGAAGGCTGTAGGACAAGCAAGTTGGACGGGAAGAAGGTGAGAAGGTGCAGAAGCAAGAAGGGAAGTATAGAATATGTAGATGGGAAAAGTGAAGGGAAACATCACAATGAAAAAAAAAGGATTTGTTTGTTTTCTTCCTTCTAACCATCTGTTTTTCATCAAAGCTGATCCTCGTGGGGAAGAAAAGGACTTCTGCCTGCAGGACTTCAAAGATTAATGGGCATTGGGGCCACCTCCTTTTCTAGTGTCATCCTGTGATGACTGTCTTCACCTTCCCAACCTCCTCCATTGCATGTGCTCTGCCAGGACACTCCCATCTCCTGTAAGCCCGCAGTCAGCAAGGCCCATCTGTTGTGCTGCAGCCCTTTGCTGAGAAAAGGGGATTACAGGGAACCCCCAGCCACTGCTGGAGCAAAGAATCTGTGAAGTAGCACTGGCACAGCTCCTGGAAAGTGGAAGCAAGGGAAAGGTGGAAAATGGGGTTAGGCTAAGCGTTTAATTGTGATGTTTATTTCTATCGTGCTTCGAATCATGATGCTGCTGTGGTGTGAAGTCCAGAAGCACCAGAAACAGCAAAAATAGGGGTCAGTGTGGGAGAAGACACAGAATATGGAATGCCTTCCAAATATCCACATTTCCCCACAAGTACCTAAGGCTGAAATTTGAACTGTGGACGTTTGCAGAGCATGCTAACTAACATTTAGAAATAAGTTTTATTGCAGTTTTCTGAAAATCTGTTTCTGCAGCTCACTGCAAAGTGGCAGCTAAGAAAGCAGATATCCTGACTCATTGGCTCTGAGAACATTTTTTCCAGTGTAGCTAAACAATGAAAGGAATTAAAAGTTTGTGCTCCTTTTTAAACTCAAGATTTCACAAAAATATATTGGATTAGAATTAGTTATTTTGAACATAAACACAATTTTATGAATGCAGTCATTTCATCTTGGCACGTGAAATGTGAGGCGATAAAACAGGCAGGCTGGCTCAAAGTCATTTCATACCCAAGCTACATTTATGATAGGATGCTGTCCATCAGTCATGTGTTCGTTCCCCTTCAAGGCTCTGTATCTGAAGAAACTCCTCGGTGTCTCAGAGTACTTAATCTGAAAGTCAGTAACAATTTCAGCAGGAATTGAAGTTTAAACATACTTATTCACATTTTTGTGCCTACTGCAGCTGAAGTGGGTTGCAGTTACAGAATCTATAAAACACAATGAATTTTAGGGTGAGTCTTAAATAATAATTCCTTTTGAAGTTACACAAGTCCTTACTCTTGCTTAAGCAAAACTGTTGCTATATTCAGTATGTGCACTGCCTTTCTGAACCACAAACGAGGCATAATTAGCATACAGTGGATCTTGATATATTACATGCCACTTGGAGAGACACAAAATATTCATTCTGATGTGCAAATGTGTTTGTGCCTTTACCAGCTATTAGCTTTCATTTTAAAATATAAAATACTATGGTGGATTTATCTGTTCCTGGTAAAAAAGAGATCTGATGACATTATAAGCTTCCATTATACATGGTTTTCTGTATTCACAGAAAAAAAATCTTATTTCTAATAGGAAGTAAATAAATTTTACTCAAATCTCACTTCACAATAAGTTCTAGAAACTTTGCAGCAGTGGTAATGTCAATCTGGACTATCAAATTCTAAAACAATACAGGGAAAACATAATTCGTTGTAACTTGTTGAAGGTAGTATTTTGTGTGGAGTAACACCTCAACATCCTAGGTTATGAGATTCTGAAGTACTGTTTCTTGAATGTTTTACAGAAAAGTGGATCAGTGATGTAAATTCTATTTTACAGGCTTTTAAGAATGAGTTTTTCTTAAAATCAAGCTAATAGAATGAGGTTATGCTTAGAGTTGAAAGTAAACAGTAACCAATGAACAGTCAATATAATAAAAAATAATGAAAGTTGTGATACCTGATGAAGATACTACTCTCTTGTTTTAGGACCTGCAATGGACAAAGAGATACTGTATTAAAGATTGCATTGGTAATAATTTAGAATAAATTTTATGTACAGAACATTCTTCCTCCATCATCTGTAAATTATAGAAGTGATAGTGGACTATCACATAGAATGAACTGAAGAGCATACCTACATGATTAAGAATTTTATCTACAGTATTAACACGTACTACTTAGACCAGTATTAGTAATTTAAAGTAATAAACTGGGTTAGAAATTTGTAGTATTAAAATCCACATTCATTATTTTTTTTCATATTTAGCCATGTAGCTAAATGAACGAAATCAATAGAGAGGTTTGCACAGTAATGCTTTTGCCACAGGTACCAGTGCAAGTGGAAATGCTAATAACATCATAGTATGGGGTGAAGCACTGTCTTCTGTAGTGCTTTGCACTGAAGCCTTTATGGGGAGAGCAGCTCTAACAGCAGCTCTAATCCTTCTCTCCCTCCCGTAACCTGTGAAGTTTTAGAACATTAATTGCTGTTCTCTCTTACACTTCAGTGTATGCGGAGGAATCACGTTTAGAGAAGATCTGCCTACATGGGGCAGGTGTTACTGGATAGTACTGGTTTGGTTTAGACTGGGTAGAGAAAGGTTTAGATTAGCTTGGTTTAGATGGTTACATTTGGAGGGCTACAGGAGTCTTTGAGAATACTGTGGTTTTATAAAGATGATTAAGGTATTTAAATTCACTGCACTAGAGCTCAGACTCAAACTATTTGGGGAACTTTAACTACACCAAACACAAGCTTTGCAAAATGTCTAAGTACCAGACTTCTGCTTCCCACAGATTAGGCCTCCTGCTGGCTATTTGTACCCGTTAAATAAATGAGACAGTTAGGCTTTAATGCCTGCACCTCAGTTCCCCTAGCTTTGAATCAGCACTGGTAATTTTGACTTAAATATTGTGAAGATACATTAATAAATATGAGGAAAACTCTTTGAAGTTGAAAAATATAATGAGGTTTAAGTATATTCCTTTTTGTCATCATTAACCTGTCAAACCTTTAAATGCTGAAACACTGCTCTTGGAAAAAAAAAAGAAGAAAAAAAAAAAGAGAAGTGCCAATTAAGATAATAAAGAAGCCAGATCAACTAAGCAGAACAAGCAAGTGAAATAAATATGGGGAAAAACCCAAGGAACAGAGAAGATCTAAAAAGATACAGCTCAGAAAAATATGAAGAAAATCTGGAACAAATGCTGCCAGCAATTGAAAGTGCAGTTAGTAGGTTATTAAGAAACACCTCTGCATAAAATGCAGAGTGAATGGGTATTAAGACAACATGTCAGAGATTTTTGGGTAGCAGTTTATCTCCCAAAGTTTCAAATGGATCAATGATGCCCTCTAAGTTCCTGATTCTTCTCTTCTGACTGTAAGAGTAGCCTATGGCAATTGCCTCAAATAGATGAATCCCACCTCTTCAGAGATCAGGTACCTCCTGGGATGGCCAGGTGGAGGTTTTCAGATAACAGTTTTGATCTTACCTTACAACCGACTGAACAAGAAGACTGAGACTTCATGGAGGCCCCAAAGTGAGGTGAGAGATAGACTTCAACCTGCTGAAGTGGGAGAAGATAGGTTTGCAGGTGTAGGTAGAAGGAGGAAGGATCAAAGCTACAGACAACAAGCAGAATAGTCTTGCGCACAAGAGCACATCCCTTTCCAATTCCTGGAAAGGATCCAAGATGCTTAATTTTCACATTCCACCTTACAGTAACAGATCCTTGCAGACTGAAAGTCAATCCCATGTAACTTCATTTGCACAGGAGAATCCATCACCACTACTGGTCAGCCCAGGAGCCAAAGCAACAGAAGTCTGAAGGTGGTGGATCACCTGCCTAGACATAAAGAGAAAGCACGGTAATTGCTCACTTAGTGAATCTGGTGTTGTTTTGGAAAAGAAAGGTGGGCACACATGATGAAACTGTATCATCGTTCGTGTGTGCACGAAAGCCAAAATCATGCTGGTTGGCATTTCCTGACTTCTCAGGATATGATTTCTCAACCTCTTGATATTCTTTCAACATAGCTTTTGTGTTGTGATATGTGGAAGGCCAGAATTTATATCCATTATTATTGCTTCATAGAAGAGAGTAGGAACATATTTTAAGTATTTATTATCCTTCTTTTGAGGTGACACTTTCAAGAGCTTCTAAGAAATCATAAAGTAAGAAAAATCTCTCTTTGAACTGATTTTGTACCAGTTTAGGATGACTGATTTTTCAAAGACAGCAATAGATTTCAGCAACATGAAAGGCTTGACTGGTGATGCCAAATAAAAATTACTTTAAAAAAAAGAACAAGCTCCTTGTTCTAAAGTTTTCATTTAATGCCCAACAAGTTGATCTCTGTCCTTCAAGGTAATAAAATACTGTGACAAGCCAAGAACACGTAGTTCTTGTCTCCTTTTTTGTTTTTATTAATGAGATGCCAAAGAAACCCACATGTCTGAGAGGAAACCTGCAGGCTTGCAAGGAGGAAGAAGTAAACTCACTTCTCTCAGCATCACAAAATATATCTTACTAGTGCTGTGGACTAAAAAGCCTCTACAAAGAACTACAGCAATTGGAAGGGAAAAAAAAAAAGCAGAACTTCTCAGAAATTGAAAGATAAGAGATATGAGTACATAAATAAAAATACTCTTTAAATGGGAGAATAGAAAAAAATCAAAATACTTAAAAATATGGGGTAAAAAATCTTTCATGAACAGAATAATAGGGGGAGAAAGAGAAACTGAAAAGAAGCAGAAGATTAAATGGGAAGGACAGAAATTAATGATTCCGAAGTAGTAAAGAGACTGTTTTGTATTCATTCGGAAAGAAATTTCCATAAAGGTTGGGCAACTTAGAAGTAACAAAGGTTTATAAAAATAGCTGTTCCTAAAAAGCAGTCAAGGAAGCATTTGAAAAATGCGCAGAGTTGTAAGTCCATCAGCCAGCCCAGCTGCTGTGCTTCCTAGGGGATAAAAGGTATTTGCTACGAAACTTCCTGTAGCACTGGGCAGTGAAGCCTGCAAAGGGACAAACACTACCGGGCTGAAACAAAAACCAAGCATGGGCTCTCTGTCCAAGGAAGGTGTGCAGTGTAACTGCAGCCCAGGACGTAACACTTCACCTCTACATGTCTTTTTTCTAGAACTGCTGTATAGAGGATGCTGTGCTTCAGAGACTGATGGATTAAATCACTTTTGCTTATAATTTTGAGTTAATTCATTAAGCCATTATGCTGACCATGAAGAGATGCTTCATAAAAATAAACCTTTGAATGACAACTATGGCTCACAGAGACCCTTTGAGGCAATGACTAGAGCAGGAATCCCACACAGCCTGTCTTCTTTTTAAGACCTGGTGATCTGTGGCAAGGATATACTAGTTGCTTTATAGATGGTTTATTACATGTTGTCATAAAAATCTTCATTTGTGTGTGTTTTTGCTATGTGTATGCAGTAATACAAGGATACCTATCTCTGATTGAGTTTCGTATGCAGAAGACTCACTCATTGGGTCTTCACTTCTTGCAGGTGATTGTCCCAGGACAGTTTGCAGAGGTGCATGAAGAGTGCAAAGGTGACGTATGTGCACCACTGTCTAGCAGAGCTGACAGTGAGAGAATTGCTCTTGAATCACAAGAGAAAACGATGATTTTAATGAAAATTGCAACCACTTGTGTTGCTTCTGGACTTTTTATATCATCCTATAGATCTCTGCAAAATGTATGGGAATGGGATGTGTGGAAAAGCTGAGTGTCACCGAGTGATTGGCAGGCATCTCCAGAAAGTATTTTTTTCCCTTGTCTGCTCTATATAATGTATATTTAAAGTTGTGTTTGTTGTTGTTTTCTTTTACCATTACTGGCAATCTGTAATTTCTACATCCCTTGTCTTCAGAGTACTTCACAAGAGAGTTATAAATACATCTAAATTTATTTGGTCAACCTCTGTGTTTGTACAGTTCCCACTGAAGTGAGGTCACTGAACTAGAGAACTGACTCTCCAACTGGTTCTCAAACCCCTGTAGCATCACAATGTCATTCTTGGCATGTAAAGTGTGACCTCTTGTCCCACAGTGGCCAGGCATATTACCAAGAGTTTTTATCACAGTCCCTTACTCCACATTTAATTAGTAATTTTTTTTTCACAGCAGTGCATCTACATGGCAGTTTTATTTTTCATTTCCATGAATAACTGTGGCCTACAGATAGAAGTGAGAAATCAAAGGTCCTCATAAATGCTTGTATTTCTGGAAAAATATAACATGGAATACAAACCTGAAAATTATATTTGGATTTTATGTGCTCCTATTCCCCAACTGAATTAAAAAACCATGGGAACCAGCTTTGGTCACTGTGAAGTATCATGTGCTGAAACCTCATCACATCGACACATCACCAGCTAAGTTTAGAGTAAACTTCTGGATGCAATCAAGTGACCCATGGCCTTGGCAAAGATCTAACTTGAAGTCTCATGGGGAAATAATTTCTGGCTCTTAATTTAAGACAAGGCCAAAGGATTTGAGCCCTGCAAGTCCTACAGTTAAATCCCAGAGATCCCATTTTTATTTGAATAGTGAGTGCTCTGTTGCTAGCAGGTATCAGTGAAAGACTTAGCGAGGCACAGATCTCCTGCTATTTTACCCTTAATGTGGAAAAATCAATGGCCCTTTTTAAACCACAGACTTCAGATAAAACATGCGGTACCTTAGTGGATGTGAAAAGGCTCCTTTTTCCAAGACTTTGATAAGAAGAGGAA
Organism: Zapornia atra; assembly: GCA_013400835.1. Lineage (NCBI taxonomy): Eukaryota > Metazoa > Chordata > Aves > Gruiformes > Rallidae > Zapornia > Zapornia atra. Next base: position 96,633 of record VZTU01013356.1, read on the forward strand.
GTTAAACAGAATGTTAACCTTTTCTGTGAGTACTTTTGAAGTGACTGAGGACCTGATTTTCATTTGCATCAAGGCTTCTGTATTAAGCTTAAAGAACCTTAAATGGGCATAAACTGTAATTAGGCCCTAGTCCCCCGTCTCTCCTAGCTTTAGGTATGTAACAACTCTGAATCTTTAATGTCTATAGATGCAGCTCCAGGGGAGAACTTCTGATGTACAGATTCAGCTCTAGGGAATAGTGACAGCCTGGCAACAGCCCAGATATATGATTAAACAAAAGTCTGTCCTCTGAAACCCCAAGAAGATCAGGATGTTTAAAAGCATTCAAAATTTATTCTTTATACTTGCTCTTTTTGGGATTACTATCATACATATACGTGAAGCCAACTGTTAGAGTTTTTAATCAATTATAAAGAAGTCAAATACTTTTCATAGCTTATTTTCTGACTATTTTACATAGTTGACACATTTCCTGTTCTTTTATTTCTCGTATGTGTTATTTGTATGTGAATACATTAAAAAGGTATTTGTGAATGAGGCCCACTGAGAAAAAGCTTGGGCTGTATTTTAAATGAGCAAAGCCAGTTATATGTTTTGCTTTATTAATACAGTGAGTGCCTAATTTCAGAAGGGGTGTGTGTGAAAATAGTCGAATGCTCACATAGTACATTGTGATCCTCAAAAGGAAAAGTTACACAAACACAACACCCAATTTTAAACAGTATTCTCTTGTAAGGCAAGAAAAGAAGTTGTTCTGATGGTATCAAAATTCCTGAACCTTGGTTTCCTATGTATTGTCCACCTCAGTCTCACTCAGGACCATCCTGATGCTCCCAGTTTTGCAAAGGGCACCAGTACTACGGTAGGGTGCTCTGAGCTTGCTCACTGATCAGCCAGCCACAGACACCAAAAGTGTGTCACAATTTATGTCCAGTAATCCCCCACAATTTTCGCTCACTTTTCTCCCCTATTTGGTTTATTTCTCCCCTATTTGGAGTTCTTCCAGACTCTACCTGTTTCAGATGCACACAGAGTTTCTAGGTGGATTCCAGTGTTACCCAGACAGGCAGAAAAAGGAAAAATAAACCCCCAAACCCAGATGAAAAGCAGTGCTGCAAATACCTCATTTCCTTAGGCTGCCAGGTTAAGAAAAGAAGCTTATAAGGCCTGTCACAGTCCAGCTCTTGGCCATGAGCAGTCTCGCAGTGAGAGGAAGGAAAAGACCGGTAATCCCGAGCTGTGATTCTTCAGTGCAAATCCCGTGCCAAGACATCTGTGTCCTGAATAGAAAGAGATGGAATCATTTTGGTAACTTGTCTCCTGGGTTAAGGGCAAAATATGTCACAAGAAGGATGCAGGATATCCTAGGGAATTCCTACTAATTATAGTCCACATAGTAATGAGAACACAAATGAAGGGAAATTTAATGTACCGACTGAGTTACTTAGCAGATGTAAGAGACCCTAAAGGAGACGCCTGGTCTCAGGAACCTTGTCGTATCTCTGGTAGAGAGGTCAGCAAAGGAGTAAGACACATCCTGGTCGTTACACAGTAGATGCATCCAAGGTGTGAGAAGGATCCATTCAGTTTGAAAGCTACTGGAATTGTTTCCATGCTGAGGGCTTGTGGGACCTGAGGTCTCCCACGGCTGCTTCCCCCCACATCAGGTTCCAGAGCCACACAGCCAGTTGGGAAATGAGTGAGGAGGATGCTTTTGTTTGGTACAAGCAATCTAGCTAGAATTTCCACCCAGGGGAGTAAAGCTAAAGGAAGATGTTAGCCTAATAAAGACAAGTATGCATATATAATGTATATAAATATTTATAACAATATTAGATATAGTAATAAAACAACATAACAATATAGCCTATAATACCCTATTAATACATACAATTATAGTACAATGATGTATAGAAAAGCATTAACTGTAGCTAAATTTGTAGAAACATAAGGACTGTAAGAAGCAAGAATAAAATACTGAGTAGATCTAAAAGCTGATGTATTTCAGTCATAAGGTGAATAGAAGTGACCTTCTTACAGTTAGAATGCAAGGACAGAGCGCAGAAAAGCAGCATTAGTTAAGAACTGCAATCAACACATAAGTCAGTCTTACCATGAGCATTCAACGGGCTGCTGGTTCATTTGGCTCACTCTACGTCTCCTGTTAATTATACTTTCACATGAGCTCAGATATTTACCTGGCTTCAAAGTGCAAGTGGAAAAATTCTTGATAGAACAATCCGTGGAGGGCTAGTACATGTGAAAAAATGAGCTCTGGGTTAAGTAGTCCCAGGACCGCAGGTAATGGAAGGTGGGAGAGTATTCCAAAGAAGCACTGAAATATGATTTTCTTGTAATACTTTTCCCTGTGTATTGTCTAGGAGACAGAATACTGGAATAGATGAAACTTTGATCAGAAAAGTGTTTTATTAGGCCATTTGTTTGTACTTGAGTTTCCAAGATTTAAACTTGGGTGTTTCATAAATCAGTAAATCTCTCTTTAATGATGACAATAACCCATACCATGATCTATATTTCCTTTAAAAAAGCAACAACTATCTTTTAATCCATGACCATGCATATTACATCATGTAAGTGGCGTGAAACTGAGAGTCAGAGCATTGCATCTAGTGATGCAATGTAATGGGTACAAGTTACATATCTGAAAGACAGGCTGAGTGTGAGGGAGTCAGCCTTTGTTTTACAGCTGGAAGGAACAAGGAGGAAGTATTAGTTTTGCTATTGCCAGGTTTTTCTCAAATGTCACACAGAAAAGTTTTTTAGTGTCGCTAATTAATAGGTATTGTCACTCAGTACAGGGTTTTCAAGCCTTTAAGATGTGTATTCCTAGATAGATGAAATGAGCAAACCTGGTACAAAAACAAAGGTTCTATTGTATCTGAATGTCTGTTTGATATTTTTATGACTTATCTGCATATAGTTTATGTTGAAGTAAAAGAAAAAACCCTAGGAACAGGAGGTAAAAGCTGGATTCTAGTAGCTGTCACTAATGATTCTAGATCTGATGCTTTCATGCATAGTGTACTAAGCCACATGAAGATACGCAATGAAAAATGTCACTGAATTGAGAATGTTAATTTTTCAGATGTTGTTGAGTTACTAGTTGTCTTTTTTTAATATATTCAGCTAGGAACACATACCAAAGCATGTTCTATGTTATGTATAAATAACTACATCTTTCCCCCATGCAGAGAGGTTGTGTCTCTGAATTTGCATCAGTAAAAATAAAGATGCCAGAATATTCACATCACAAACCAGTATACGGGGGGAAGGGCTGTTCTCATTTTTAACATAAAAGCTTTTCTCACTACGGAAGAAAGAATGAAACCAAGTTACTGTAGGGATACTCTTAACTGGAACAGGCTGAAGAATAAAGGAGACAAAATTGGAATTCCATTTTACTAAACCATAGACAGGGAAGATGCAAAGAGTTGGTATGAGGTGGGGGACTTCTGTGGAAATTCCTGGATATGTCTACTTGGGGTTGTTTCATTGGATTAGTCAGTTCATTCATTGAAAATGCAGTAATTAAACTCTTTTAAAAAGAACTGCATCCATACCACCTTTTTTTTTTGTCCACAGTCAAGGTGCTTTTCTAATTAATCACACAGTCTTTACAGCTCTGCGTCTTAAGTATAAAACCTTCAGTATTCCATGAAGCTATTCCATAGTGTTTTTTCTAATGGTGAATTCTAGGATACCTGCCAAAAACTACAGGAATTTGGAGACTGGACTTAAAACTAACAACTCCCATGATTCTTCTGCTGGCATCTAATGATTTTGCCAGTGCCGCTTTTGACCTGCTGCGAGGCAGCGTAGGGGATGCTGCTGAGTGCCACGAGCACGTCTATCAGAGAATGCATGCATTGGCAGGCGTGCAGGCAGGCGGATTTTGCAGTGTAGTTTCAGAGGGCTTCTGAGGACATGGGAATATGCTTAATGGAGAAAGAGCAGGAAGATGAAGGCTGAAGAGCTATTTCTCTGGAATCACTGCAGATGATAAGAGCCGTACTTGTGGGCTCAGGCAGCTAGCAGGGCTGCTGGGATAGGTGGTGAAGCAAAACTCCAATCACTGGGGCTCCTAGCAGGTTGTGAGAAAGTCCAAGGGTACTTCCTAGAAATCTGTGTCCTAAAAGTCACCTCAGAGTTGCAGCACTAGAGCAGCAGTGTGAAAGTTGTCCACAATGAAGAAGGAATAGTTTGCTTTCACTCTTCGGGAAGCAGGCTACCCCATTTACTGCCTGCTAGTAGTTAACCAGGTTGGGACTGGCAGATCAGCTTCTGGGATTGTTGCCATGGAAGATTGAGATGTTTCTTTGAGCAGTGCTGCTCTACCAGGTGTATACTCAGGAGGAACTGGCATCTCTTCAGAAAGCAGAGGGGAGATATTTGTGTCCACTGATTTTTGGGAGCACCTTTTCTGCTTCATTTGCTCTGACAGTGCCTCCTAGATGTTCATGTTCAGCGACTCCTAGGTAGAACTAAACATATCACTTCTTGAGGATAGGACCTTTGCAGCAGTCGACACACATGCATGGCAGGGCATTAATGGCTACTCCCTGGCACCTGTAGCGAAATTTGCCTCAGAGGGCAGTAGAGGTTGAAGAAAAAGACTTCCCATCTAGCTGTCTTGCACAGATGCCACTTACAAGCATTAAAATGCTTCCAGTCCTTTCAGTAGCCAAAGAGGAGCAGAAAACCTTTTTGTTGATAATCTGTGTGAGTGAGGTAACATAAGAAAAAGCAGAACTTTCCTTGATCTTATGAGGCATTTGGAAAAGAAACATAAGAATGGCATGGAACTATGAAGAGTGGCAGAGGAGGTGGCAACAGAAGCTGCTGCCTAGTAGCCCGGGCACTTCAGAAAACTTCACTGTAATCTTCCTTTCTCCCTACATCTACTCTTGTTTTTACATCCTTATTCAGCTGTAAATAAGAGCCTTTAGTTTCATTACTTCCACTGAAATGAATGGAAAAAAAAACCCTTTAGATAAATTCTGATCCAAATCCCACATTCATAAAACAAGATTGGCTTGGTTGACTTTAATGGCTTTAGTTGGGACTTACGTTACGGAAATTCATCGACAGTTAGATCACTTGGCTTGAATCAAATGTATAAATAACAAAGGTATTTCCAATGCTTTCTCTGTAAGGTGATTTCATTTGGCCATCCTTGAAGTCAGTCTTTGCCCTGAGTTCACACAGACCTGGATTTCCACCAGAGGTGTTCCATCAGCATTAATCTGTTGTTAGTGATACCAGAACAAGCTCTACCAGCCTCTAGTGACCCATGCAAGCACCCCTTAAATTGCAAGTTTGTGGCTTGCAGTACACCTGTCCAGTTCTGTGCTAAGGTTGAGAGGGGACACATTTCACCAGTGGTGGGAAAACAAGAGAAGAGAAAAATATTTGCAATTCAAAAAGAACAAAATGGAAAAACATTGCTTAGAAGAAGAACCCACACATCCTTGCATAAATATCCTTTGTCTGTGGGTCAGGGATAACTTGTACTGTACTCTTTGATGTGGGATTTTATTTTCATACCACTCCAGACACAGCCTTTTTCAAAGCAACAACTGTACTATTTACTGCACACCATGGCCATTTTTAGAAAGAACTGCCACAAAACATAATTTTTAAAGAACTTCCATGTGGGACCCATGAACATCTAAGTCTTGTTACTGAGTAGGGCATATTTCTACCAAAAAATAGGCTGTATTTCATTTTTCCTGCTTAATAATACCAAGTAATTCTTTAACTTGGTAGACATCAATGCTGCATCCTTTTCCTGTATGTTATGGGAAGGAACAAGAGGTTGCTTTGATTCTGCACTACCTTGTCTTTATGTATTATTCTTATCATGCAAAATAGATGCAGGCTAGTACCAGGTACTTGAGTGGCTTCCTATGCACGATTTGCAACTGGTTTGCCCAGACAGCTGCACACGAAGCAATGCATAGGCACCCCACTCAACTGAAGAAATACCTGGACTGAGGGCCATACCCCTGCATGATATAACTCAGCATCGTTCTGTTCTTAATGGAGCCAAATTCCAGTAGATAAGGTTGTGGCCAGGGGGGTCCTCAAACAGGAAAGCTGAGAACTTGCAGATGGAAACTGGAACAGGAAAAGAGTCTGATGTCCAACTTTTCATTTTTATTATACTGAAAATTAAGTGCCTCCATTAAATGTGATTCTAAAAAGTAGAAGACGGCTGATATAAAATAATAATTTCCATGTCCCTTTTTTCCTAGTCATGAGAATCCCTCTGTCCTGAATCCTGGCCCAGTAATCTATCTTTCCACAGAAAGTTTCACAAGACATGCTTACCCAGTCTTCTAGCAAATCTGCCCTAATCTCTGCACGTGGCCAAAATATACTTCATAGTCTTTGTTTTGGTCATAAAGAAAAAAAGAAATTATGCTTTTAGACATACAACATCCATTTTGACCCTTCATCTAACAAGAATTCCCTGCTTACTGAACAACCTCATACATGTGCATACAGCTTCTAATGGGTAAATTTATACCGCTGCCGTACTGAGCAGCACCACATTACTCGGATGAATAGCTCTGTCAGGTTACAGCAGCTGAAAGGACAGCCTTTGAGGTCGAGCATCTTCAGTGCCTGCCTGTCCAGGATGCCCAGAACTGCAAGTTTTTCTAATGTGCTTTCCACGATGAAGTATGAGCGGGACACTGAGTATAACAAAGTCCCCTAGCTTTGTTCTTCAGCACTGTTGTATCCAAACTAGTAGCAAACACGGAGGACTGGAACTAAGTTGGGTATCCCTGCCTTTAGCTGATTAGGGCTGTAGTGGAGATAGGCCTTGCAAAGGGCCTAGAAGGGACACCAGCATGTTGTCTTACCTCATTTGTGCAGCTGTCCTCACCACTTTTATTTTGGAGATAAATACGAGTGAATATATGTGCATATTATCCACAGTGTTATTTCGTATAACTCAAGATGTACCTGCTATTTATATAATATATATAAGCACAAGGTGAATTTTCTAGCAGAAAATTTAAGATGACAACTGAAAAGCTACTTCTAGGAGAAATACACATCTTCAAAGATGTGAAAGCACTATCTGCTGAGGAGCAAAGCTCGAAGCAGTGTATGCCATTTTCTCCCAGACTCCTTTCCTATTGTACTACCTCCTCGGCCTTTATTGATGCTACTGCACTATAAAAAAACAGTGCTCTAGGGTAGACCTTGGAGCCACAGTTTCTGCCAACCTCTTCTTTCTTTATTCTCAGTAGCAGAAGCTACTGCAAGGTTGCTTTACAATCAAGAAGTTTGTACAATGCCCCAACTCTGCAGCTTTCAACTGTTCCTCATTTTTCCAGATTAGTGCCTTAATTAAGTCCAAATGTTTTTCATTTTCTCCCTTACGGTTCCTACTCTGAAACCTGATGCTGGCCATGGACACTGTCCTCTGGTGACCTTTTCTCTTCCTGTTCCTGCTGCTGACTGGCTTTTAAATTGTGAGCAATAGTGGAAGGGTGAGGGCTGCACGCTTTCTCAGCCTCTGAATGCACCTGGGGGGCTGTTCGCTGTGTTACCGAAGTCAGAACCCGTCAGAAATCTACTTTGCTTTTTCCCCCCTCTCTGCGGGGCAGAAGTGAGGCAGAGGAGAGCAGATTTGTAGCTGGTGGATAAAGCAGTTCATACCATCCACCCGAGTCACTCTCAGTATAAACTCTTAATACAGTGCAGCAGTAATTTATCACATCACAAAAAATGTATGAACCAGGTTTCTTAAGACTGGCCATTGATTTCAAGGTGATTTTTTTTAGGCAGCTGCCTTGCACGTTGGGCCAGTGATTTCACAGAAAGTATTTTAGCAAATCACGTGGGTGCCCATGTGGGCAGGAAGAGAGCTCAGAATATTCAGCCCACAGGAAAGATTTTGGGAGAGAACAGCAGAAATTTTAATTTACTCATTTCACAGGTAACTTGTAACAATGAAGAGCAAAATTTTGCCAATACAGTAAGTCAACCGAGCTGTGCTGTAGACAACCAAGAAAAATTAAATCAGCTAAGAATCTGGCCCAAGAACTTTAGGAAGGAAAAACTGAAGGAAATAAAAAAGGGTTTGGTGCTTTTCTTGTGGCGTGAGTAGCCCCAGTTACTGGAACCACGCTGATGTAAAATTGGTTTATGTAACAGAAAAATCAAATCATATGTCAACTGGAATTGCATGACTGATGGTAAACATAAAAATTAAGCATGAAAACTGTGGTCAGTGGAGAAACTGTTACCGTGTGACAAAGATGGCAGTAGTATCTTGAAGAATATTCGCAAATAAGTTATTTTTTTATATCTGCAGGACCTGAAGGAGAGAACTTGTAGCACTTTCATATTTTATCTTAATACAGCAAGCATGTCCTGCCTCTCAAATAGAACTTGCTATCACTAACCTCGTTTATCTATATGAGGAGTAGTAGGATTTGTGGAAATGATGCAGATGTACCCAGTACAATTGCAAGTACCAGAAGATGAATGATGTACAGGAAAGGTAGTTGTTTATTTGTTTCCATGCAGGGTTTGTTCATTGTTCCCTTCAGGGAGACAGATGTGCAGACAGTCCAAACAGTATGCACTGAGTGAAATTAGTACCCCTTCCTTTCCGGCACCTTTAAAGTTATTAGAATTCAGTCTGTACTTTGCTAAGTGAAATGTTTCAATTTAATAAAACTGTGCTGTCATGACTATACTTATATTAAGAGTTTAAGAGCCCTACTTTGCCCTCAGCTAATCCCTCACATATGAGGTTTTCATGGTTAAATTGTCTCCTGTGTAAGTAATCAAGTACATGTGAACTCTGCTGCTAGGGAAATTGAGCACAAGTCAAAATCCCTAAGAATAAATTGGTAAGAAGACTGGGGTTAAGGAAGAGAGCAGGAGCTGGCCTCAGTCACCAGGTCCTCCTGATTTTCTTTCCCACCTTGCAACTTCCTTCAGTGAAAATTTTAAAGATGAACTAAATCTGCCCCTGAACCATGGATTTACATTCAAGCTGTGTGCTCCTACTGCCACCTTTCATTCTTCTAATTATTCCTCTTTTTATATTTTGAAGGACAAACACCCATCATCTTAAGATTCTGAGTGTGCTTACTTTTAATCTATTCTCTAAATACTCTTTTTCCCAAGTGCATGTTCAGTATCATCTATGTAAGAATCATAGCATAGTGAGGGATGGAAACAGTGATCCAGTGTATCCTTCCTCATTTTGTTTACCACAGTTAGAATAGGTCTGACTATATTATGAAGACAGGCTGAGACAGTTTGGCTTGTTCAGCCTGGAGAAGTATCCTCTCCAGTGTCCAGGGAGACCTCACTGCAGCCTTCCGGTACCTGAAGGGGCCTCCAGGAAAGCTGGAGAGGGGCTGTTTATCAGGGAGTGTGGTTACAGGATAAGGTGGAATGGCTTTAAGCTAAAGGAGGAGAGTTTTGTATCAGATATTGGGGGAAAAAAATCTATACTGTGAGGTACTGGCACAGAGAAGCTGTGGCAGCCCCCTCCCTAGCAGTGTTCAAGACCAGGTTGGATGGGGCTTTGGGCAACCTGGGCTAGTGGAGAGTGTCCCTGCCCATGGCAGGAGGGTGGGACTAGAGCTTTAAGGTCCCTTCCAACCCAAAGTATTCTATGATTCTAAATAAAAGGAGTTACATAGTCTTGAATGATAATAAGAATTTGTGTCCCTCAAAACAGCCTGCAGAGCTGTATTCTGTATAGACAACATAGGGAAAATCATGCTGATCCATGGAAAAAGATGCAAGACCTTTCTCTTTGTTTTTATGGGACCTTTTATATATTTGAGAATAGTTACTGAGTATATCTCCTTTTCCCTGAATCTGTGATGTTTAGGCTCTGCAAGCATATTTCTCTTGGGCTTTCCTCCTAGACTGTGATTCCTACTGCCAATCATTCATGTTGGTCTCTGATTATTCTGAACTAGTTAACTAGTTTCCATGCTTTTTGAAGGGCCTTGGTTAAAAGTGGGTATTTCCCAGTAATGCTCAGTAGAGCAGGTGAAAGCCATCCTGTGCCTTCTAACTTTTACTCCTGCTTACACAGTCCAGTATCGAGTCTGCGTTTTTGAAACAACATGACTGTGTTGAGTCCTGCTCAGCTTGTGGCCCACTGCAACTCCAGACTCCTGTTTGAAGAGCTAGAGGTAACCAGGCTCCCCTGCAACCTGTATTTGTTCAGGTGATCATTCTTGCCCAAGCGTAGTGCTTCATGCTTGTCCCTATTCATTTTCATTCTGGTTTTGGCAGGTCATTTCTTCAATAAATTTCTTTAAGATGATTTGGAATTCTAATCCCATTGTGCAGTCCATCTGCAGTCCCTCCAGCTCCATGTCATCTGCAAACTTATTAAATATATTGCATTATTCAGGTCCTCAGGAAAGACATCAAGCAGAAAATGATCCAGAACAGATTCCTGTGGAAGCCCTCCAGAAATAAACCTGTACTCTAGCAGAGAACTGCTGATGGATATTTTTTTCTCCACACAGTTTTCTAGCCAAGGTTTGTGCCATCCACAGATGGATTTTATCAAGCAGGTGCAACTGATCTGAAAGCACCTAACCTTGTCTACAAATTCCTTAACCTATTCTCTGTTCTAAGCCCTGTGATCATCAGTCTTAATTGTGCTAGACAGCTGGTTAGAGCTGATCATTTGAGTGAAAAGCGATGCAAAATGATCTACTTCAGCCTTCTTGGCTTTATAGCTTTCCTTAATTTTTAAGTAAAAACCATTGCTTTCCTTGGACTCACCCTCATTACTGCTGAATTTGTTGGCCTCATGTCTCTTACTCTTTGCATCTAATTTTAGATCAGAAAAAAAAAGAATTGGGAAAGGCAAAGCACAGATTTCGGTCCTACGTGGTCAGGCTACTTTTTTCAGTGCCCTGAGTAATCTGACTGGTTTCATTTTATTTCCTTTGGGCACATACTATGAATGATCATAGCTTAACCACTTTGGTCTCTTTTCACACTGTCTATAGTTTCTCTGATGTGGAGTGATGTATACGACTGTCCTTAGAAACAACTTGAGGGATTTACAGCTGTCTTTAATGCTTACGTGCACTTAGATACCAGATAGCTAGTAGTTTATTGAAGCCTCCACTCTTCTAGTCCATCACCTTTTTTAGCTCTTCTCCATTTCATTTCCAAGGATTGCACACCCCGTGACTCTAAGGTCACTTTTACATATGTTATCATTCACCTTCACACTCTCACATCATTCTTTATGGCTTACCATCACATCTAGAAAAGTCTGCTTTCTGACTCCTTCCTCCACTTCTACAGAAAAACATGACCGGTAATTCCAGGAACTTGCTGGACATCAGTGTTCAGTTGCATTCTTTTGCCAATGAAGACCTGGACAGTTAAAATCACTCATTAATATAAAATCACATCCTTGGGCAGATTCTGCTTTTTGGACACAAAAAGCCTTGGGTCTTCCTTGTTTGATGCTTTGCAATCCCCACGATTAAAGCCCTCATACTCCTTTCCCCATTTACCTTCTCAGAGATTGTAACTTCTTCCACATTCTGGGTCTCCCAGCACACATATGTACCCTTGAATGCAGGGCAGTATATCTCATTCTGTCTAAACCTGCCTGTCCTTCCTGAGCAAGCTAATGCATTGGTTATTAATATTCTAGTCATGCCACCACCTCAGCACAATTTGTGAGCCCACTGGTGAAAGCCGTACCCATTAATGGGTTAAAAAAATCTTAGTGCCATTAAGAAGATGCATTTGTTGGAAAGTCCAAGGACTTAAAAAAATGAAAATGAATTAGGGGAAGTCTTCTGGGGGAAAAGGAAACTCTCAGAAGCACAGGACAGAGCAGAGAGTGCAGCGTGACAGCAGTTCATACCACTCACCTTGAGGCAGGAGCCAAAATGGGACTGGATAAGTGCTCTGAGAGATCTGAGAAACCACGAGTGGCTGTGCTTATTGGGCACTGCAGCAGGGAAGGACAGAAGCATGCACTTATAGAGAACCAAAAAAATGAACTAACTATGTTATAAAAGGAATATTTTCCACTACCTACAAGGAGAGAAATCTTTGGAGGCATGGCTTGTGCCAAATATTTTCCTATGCTTGATGCATCAGCAGGATTCTGGCAGGTATCCTTGGGAAAAGAGAGTGCGTGTTTGTGTGCATTCTGCACCTCCTCTGGGAGACACTGTTCCTGCAGATGGCTGTTTGGGTTGTGTTTGGCACCCACGGTACTACACAGGGAAACACAAAAAAGCAGTGATGGTGGTGAGAGTACTAAAGTAATAGTTGATATTTCTACCTGTAGAACACAGTAGAAGAGCATGACCAAAAGCTCTGAGCATCCAGGGTCAGTGCTGCTGGGCTTTACCTAAATGCCAACAGTAAATTCTGTTTAGCAGAAATAACACACATGGGAGATGCACCAGGTGAAATGCAGACAGGCCATGGTAAGGCCATCCCCAGCACATTCCCTGCAGGGGAAGCGCTGGCTGCTTGAGCCTCCTACCCCAAACCCACAGGGTGCTCCTGGACAGAGATGTCCTATGACTGTGGCCACAGTGACTCATGAGGGGACAGCCCATGGAGGCTTATCAGGGGTGTGGCAGCTTACAGGGCTGGATATTGCTATGCAATGGCTGTGATTGGAGTGCAGTTCTACTCTGGCATATACAAAGCCAGAGACCAGCAATTTACATAACAGCTACACATAGAAACAATGTCACTGCACTTACACAAAGGGAGGCTTCAGCCTTTAAAAATACTTGTGTTCTGTAGAAAGCTGAGGCTATGTGGGCTGACCATAAGCCATCGTCTGTAAGGACCTAATAAACTTCCTGTAAGGATTTGAAACTTGCTTTTACAGCTACAGATATCTGATTTAAAATCAAATGCAAAGCTGGGAAAGATTTATAGCTGCAAATACATTTTCCTTACCACAAAAATGCAGAGAGCAAAAACCAGAGGTAAATTTTTCATAGGTTGGTCTGATAAAACAAAACAGTGCAGCCTCAGGCAAAATGATCACCTAAAGTTCAAGTATGTATTAGGAAAAGCACCTCTGTATTTTTTTTACAGTCTTCTCTTAGTGATAACAACTGATCTGTGCAGTGACAAGGTACTTGGCTAGGTAGACCTCTGGTCTGGCAGTTACTTTCTTCCTCCAAACTACCCATTAGAACAGGGTGTACAGAAAGCAGAGAAGTCCATGAGCAATTGGGTAGCTGGTACAGCTTATTTCCTTGCCCTGCTAAGATGGAGTTCTCATTGCTTGGAAGGATTTCGTTTAAGGGCACCGAGTAGTGATTCCAAAGGCAGCACGAAAAAATGTGCTTAAAAGGATACGTGAAAGTCAACCGACCGACTGAAAAATCTAAGGGAAGGGCCAGGGATGTTTTATACTGGCCTTAAATAAACAGTGCCATTGTGGGAAGTTAAATATGGTAGCACCTGCCAAAAATACTACTCAAGCAAAAGAGCCTATGTTGGTAGCAAAAGAAATATCACCCCCTTCTCTCCTCCCCTGGCATGAAGCAGGCATAGGTTTGTTTATGTTGGCTATATAAACTTTGTTGCTGCAAGAGAATTATTCTCAATTCCTGAAATAGCCTCATTTGCAGATATTAGAATAAAAAGACGGTCCCGTGTAGCAACCTTGTTTCAGTGCAGCTGAGTTTTCTCCATTATTGGGTATTATGCTTAAGCTGACATCAGGATTTGGATGTGTGACTGACACAGAGCTAGGGCTGACTCAGTTGTATTTTTCAAGAGTCTTATACAGGCGGCAGCCCCAGGAGGGAGAGAAATTTGAGTCCCAGAACATCGTATAAGCAAAACAAAAAGGTTTATAACCAACCTGAGAATATGAGACCTGTGGAGCATGATTCGTCCCTCAACTGAGTAAACACAGTAGCTGCATTTTACAGCTCCAAATCCAAGAGGTCATTCCTGCCTGAAGAAGTACCAGCATGCACTTAATGTCCATAGAAAACCACTGTAATCTGAGCTGTAGCCAGTCCAGTAGGCAGGTCACAGAGGAAAAATATCTTCAAAACACAGAGATTTACATGCGTAAAGACAATGCTTGTGTGTCCAGAGAACCACAAAGGGCAGAAAAGGTACGAACACTTTGCCTAATGCCACTGCATCTGAACAGTGCCTGGGAATCTGCTTCTGACATAAAGCAAAACTGCATAAACCGCAATTTCTCCTCTCTGGGAACTAGCAGAGCAGTTGAGCAAACCTCCTGCATGCAGCCAAGTTTGCCGTTTTCTGCAAGGAGAACATTACATTTAATCCAGTGGGGAGGTCCCCATTTGGGTCTCTTCCGAATGCTGCCTTCAGTTTAATGTTTAATGATTCAAGCTGCCCTCATACCTTTATGAATATAATATGAAAGGGCTGGAAAAGAACTATTTGCCTCTAAGATTCATTACCATCAGATGAAACTATGATATTTATGTGGTGTGTGATACTGAAGAAAATTACTCTACTGGGGCATAGCTCAGTGCTGGCAGGAATCATGAAAGAGACTTAATTTCTGGAGCTGCAGTGAAAGACTGAAGAAATTTGTTATTTTAGTATCATAATAAACAATGTACATTCAAATTTCATTCCATAAAAGACCATCTACTCACATTCAGGGAATAAGACCTTTTGTTTCAGGGTTTTTTTCCCCAAGCATTTTATTCAGGTCATGCCTCGGAAATGAACAATGAGACCATAAAATTTAAACTTTTACATTAAGTTACTCAAGAGCATAAGTGCATGTGGAGAAAAATGCAAGGGATCTTTCTTTCCTCCACTTAATCATGCTAGTTGCATTTTTCTGTTGTTCTGACTTAGAGGTATGCAGGGAACAAACAGAATTATAGTATAGAGTAAATTTCACTTGCCATCCTTTCTGCTTTCAAATGGAAGATGTTGTGGAAATGCCACAGGCTGAGATTTTTATTAATGTAAATATGTATCGTTATGTTTTAAGTGTTTTTCACGCCAGGAGAGTATAAAGAATTGAATTTGACAGTTAATTTCTAATCACCTCCTTTATCATCCATTGCAGTGCAGTAATAAAACCTACTTCACTTCTCCCTTGGACTCCTCACGCTGGTCACTGCTCTAATGTGTGCTTCAGGATCTGTCCTCAAAGCTTCGTGGTCTTGCAGTGCCCACAAGCACCTCACATTTAGAAGTATTAAATTAAAGAAGGGAAGGAGGATTGTAATTGGATTTTTCTCAGTGCATTTAGTGCATTTGGTGACGTATATCCTTTCAGCACGTCATCTTCTGGCATGATTCGCGTGAGAAAATGGTAAGCATCTACTTATTTGGTGAGACCTTATCTGGAACACCATGTCCAGCTAGAGCCCCCTGGGTCAAAGATGACCAGAGAACAAGGGCAGCAAAGAGGTACTGTGATATGAGGAGTAGAAGGCCTGCTTCACATAAGGTGGCCAGAAGAGCTTGACTTGTTTAGTGCAGCAAAACAAAAGCTGATATGGAATGTCATCGCTTCTATAAATACACCAAGAGGCTAAACATCAAGGAAGGAAAAGATCTTTTAAAGATAAAGTACAGTGTTGGCACAAGAACAAATGGGCATAAACTGCCCATGAATGTGTTCTAACTGGAAACTGAAAGATGTTATCTAGCTAGTTGAGCAATCAAGGCTGGAGAGAGCAGACTGCCAGTGCAAGCATGGGGGCACAAAAGGGGTTGCAAGATGGAGTGCGAACAGCTGATGAAAGGCATTGTGTGATGTGGCCTGGGGCTAGCTGTGGACTGGGCTCCGAGACACAGGGGGTCCCTTCCATCCCTCTTTGTTTTAATTTTCCTCAAAGGTATTTGGAGATTCTGCATGGTGATGTCTCACAGCTGGTAAAGGATATGGCTCAGAGAAGAAAAAGAAATAAGCAACATGTCTTAGCTCACCAGATGTATGTTATTACTTTATTCCCAATTCACAGGAAATGAACAATCATTTAGTACTGACAGGTACATACTGGAACTTACTATCTTTCTTTTAAACCTTAAAGTAATGTACAACAGAAGTTTAGCATTAACCTTAAAGTAGACTACACATTTTTTGCCAAGGTTACTGTGATATCTTGTGAAACCATTTGAGGAAAACATAAGAAGGAGGCAGCGAGCAGAAACTATATAAATTCCTGCCAGCATGGCTAAAATGTTAGTAAGGTTAAAAAAAAATCATGCAAAGCTCTTCTGCTCATAGAGATACCTTAGTGAAAGGTCTCTGGGGAGCTGCAGAAGGTTAGGTATGTCTGACTTTAATTGGGGTGTAGCCCAAATTACCTTCTTAATAGACAATTAAACTTAACACAAAAGTAATGGTAAAAGCAGCAAGTGTCTCACTGAATCAAAGGACTACAGTTTGTTAAGCACATGAAATGGAGCTACATAAGGGTAGGTCATCACGGGTCTAAGACAAGGTCAAAGTGTTTTGCATGTGTTTACCAGGATGATGCAGCTTGGCTTTTTACATAACTTTTTAGGGTTCACCTCTGAAGAGGTGAAGGTTATGTATGATATCAACTAACAAAAAAATCAGACCAATATTTTCTAAAGTTGCTAGAGAGTTCAACATACCTTTCTTTAAAAACAGAGAAGGCTCTCAGAAACAGGCTGGTATCAAGCTCCATCAGCAGGGAGTTTGTCTAAAGGAGGAATCTGAACAGGATCTGAAACCTAGCAGGCTGCTGGTAACCCTTTTTCCTTTTCTGCTGAGCAAGTAAATGCCAGAATTGACATTGGACAGTCTTGGTTTCCACACCCAACTCTTGAACTGGCAATAAGGATGGTTTCTAAACAGCAAAGAAAAAGAAAACCATTCAGATTAAAAAGGTCTTCTGGAGGTTGCTTTCTCCAACCTCCTCTTCAAAGAAGGATTAACTTGTCCAGCTGAGTTATGAATATCTCTGAGGACAGTTATCACAACCTCTGTGGGAAATCTGGCCACTGTTCAGCTATTGTCACTGGATTTGTTCTTCCTTATGTCCAATTAGAATTTCCCATTCCAGTATTTGTCTTACCTCTTATCTTTCTGCTGTGTAGCTTTGAGACGAGTCAACGCCATCTCTGCAATAACTCCTTAGGTAACTGAAGACAACAGCAGAGCTTTCTCCTTATCCTTCTTTCCCCCAGAACCAGCAAAGCCAATTCTCTCAGCCTTACCTTCGTGCCTTGTCCTCCAGCCTCTTGAGCATCTTGTGGGCTGCCTTCTACACTCTGCCATTTATCAATGTCTCTCTTATATGAGGGGCCACCGAACTGGACACATTATTTCATACAAAGTCTCATCAGTGTCAAGGGGAGAAGACTAGTCACTTCTTTCGACCTGCTGGCTTTACTCTTTCTAATACAGCCCGATATGCAGATGTATCTTTCTTGCCACAGGGCACACTATCAATGTGTTCAACATGTTGTTCACCAAGACTGCCAGCTCCTTTCCTGGCAAGCCACCACTGAGCCATCTGACTCCAACCTGTTCTGCTGCATGTTAATTCAGCCCAGGTGCAGGACTTGTGTTGCCCTTTGTTGAAGTTCAAGAGTTTCCTCGTGACCCAGTTCTCCAGCTTGTCAAGGTCCTTCTGAATGGCAGCTCTACCCTCCAGCATATTGACCGCTCTCCGCAATTTGCTAGCATCTGTAAATTTTCTGAGAGTTTATTATAGATTATTGTCCATGTAACTAACAAAGATATTAAACAGTGTCAGTCCCATTGTTAAATCCAAACAACCACTCAATTGGTCACCAGTTAGACTGTGAACCACTGGCTGCTATCCTTTGAGCCTGATGAGTTGGGCATCTTCAAGACCAGTCATCCAGTCCATACCTCCAAAGTTTGGCTACTAGGGTGCTATGGGAAATAATCTTCAAAATATTGCTAAATGCAAGGCAAATGCAATCCAATGTACTGCCCTTATGTAGAGGGCCAATCATCTATCTCATCACAGAAGGAACTCAGGCAGGTTCAGCACAATTTTCCTTTAAACAATATAATTTCTTTTTCATTCCGCTCCTTGGTTCAAGAAATTACTTGAAAGAGTCCAGTGCAGGGCCACCAAGATGATTAAGGGAGTGGAATATCTTCCTTATGAGGAGAGGCTGAGGGAGCTGAGTCTCCTTAGGCTGGAGGAGACTGAGAGGTGACCTCATTAATGTTTCTAAATATGTAAAGGGCGAGTGTTGGGAGGATGGAGCCAGGCTATTCCCAGTGATATCCAGCAACAGGACAAGGGGCAATGGGAGCAAGCTGGAGCATAGGAGGTTCCATGTGAACATAAGGAGAAACTTTTTCACTGTGAGGGTGATGGAGCACTGGGACAGGCTGCCCAGAGAGGTTGTGGAGTCTCCTTCTCTGAAGACATTCAAAAACCAGCTGGATGTGTGACCTAATCTAAGTGATCCTGCTCTGGTAGAGGGTTTGGACTAGGTGATCTAGGTGATCTCTTCCAAACCCTAACATTCTGTGATTCTGTGTGATTCATATTTTAGTTTTGAGACAACTCTACCACCTTTTCCAACACTCCTCCTCCAACACTATCTCATCACATATCACTTTCAGTATATCGCTAACATGATCAGTTTTCATTCTTAAGGAAGAATCAGCTACCCAAGATGTTCAGAACTCTTTCACCAAGACTCAAGCTGTCCTGACAATCATCCTGATCTTACTTGGCTCATGAATCTGTGCAAACACCTTTAAAAAGAAGGCTGAGGAGAGGCTCTAGCCCTTCCTTTATTAATTCATTTTAGGCAAGCCATACTTAAAAGATACAGGTAGGAAAGCTAACTTCACTTTTCACTTTCCATCTCTGTATTTTTCCCCTGGGTGTACTTACATTTGTTTGACTAGAATCTATAAAGTCTATTTTCCTCTTTTTATGTTGTGCTAGGAAGGATATAAATGGACTAGCACCCTTTTTTAAGCTTATGCACATTCTCATTTTCTCTTCAGGATTTTTAAATGGATATTCACGTGGCTTTGACCAAATTGAAGTCTTGCAAGTTACTGTAAGGCTGAACTACCTACAGGTAATTTTTAGTGCCCTCAGAGGAACGCAGTTAACTTCAACTCATCTCCAGTCTGAGTTGGTGTTTTTTGAAGTAGGTCTTCATGGGGTGAACAGGAAGACTGTGAGGGTTTTATTATAGTTGGCTTCCTTTACTGCATTAGCGTTTATATTTTCCCAGTAGAAATCCCCAAATTGAAAATATAGAGGTGTCAGCTAGCACCACTTTAGTTAAGGTTGTGTCAACATTTCCTATAAACGTTGTTTTTCTAGGGTTTATAACTAGACCGTAAAAATGTGCTCAGCACAGAAACTTGGCATAGAAGAATCCAGCCTGTGAGAGAATTTTCACAATTAAAACATAAAAAGTCCATTCAGCTGTTTTTAACTAATATCCATGTGATTAAATGGGAATTGATTGATTTAAAGATGCATTTTTCTTCAGCATAATTCAAAACAAGATTTTCTTTAAAAATATAAATTCATCCAGGGATTATTCCATTCATGTTGTCTTGTTGCACTTGGTAATTTTGAAAAAGCCAAAAATCATGGACATATTTCACACTAGGAAATAGTGACTATACCTACAAATGCCGGTTTGTATAGAGCTCTTTGCTACCCATAAGGAAATATTTCTAATAGGTGGGGCTAATAGTGCATAATATGAAGTTTGCCCAATATTTCCTATTATAAAACCACATTTTGAGACATTGTCAAACTTCAACCATTTGGGTTGATATTTTATATTCCAGGTGTATGCCTAGGGCTGAATTTTTTGAAAAATTCTCATGAAAACAGTTTAGCAGATTCTGGGCACAGGAATTGAGAAAACATTTTGTTTTGTTCATATTACAAAAAAAAAAAAAGCTAACAAACTGCTTTTCAAAAAGGTCTAATTTCTCAGGGGTTTGTAGCAATGCCTCAAAATGCAGGAGGAGAGGCAAAGTGGCCTTTCCAGTTGTGAAATGCCCATTGCTGTTCTTATGGAAATCTCTCATTTAGTTCAAGTTAGAAACCTTTGAGACAAGACCTACTTTGACCATACTAAGTAGAGGTTTTTTACTTTAACAACTAATATCTCCATACATCCCATGTTAAGTCGCATGTGCAGTTTTCTCAGGGCTGCTGGGGCAGAGCAGAGAATATCCTGTTCTTCCAGAGTGACTGCACATGTTCTGTCCCCTTGCAGCTCCTGCCTTGGACCAAGCCAACGTGTGCATCATCTTTGCTGCAGACTGAACATACTCCATCCAGAGGCAAAGAAAGTGGATTTCTAGAGTAATGGTTGCTCCAAGCAAAAGTCAGGGATGGGAGCTCTCAGGAACAACCTTGCTGACATTCAGGCAGTGTAAATAAGGAATTCTTCAGAGCAATTGGAAAGGAGGCAAAAACATGACTGAAGTTAAAACACAAATAAATGGTGGGATCAAGAAGTAGAAAATTATTAGGAATGGGAATTCACTGACTGAAGATAGAGGGAGGCAACACTGGTGTGGCCTGGACTGCTCAGTTAAGAAAACTGAGGCTGAGAGCTGGGATCCAGGACTGTGGTGGATGTTGTGAGACAACTAGGCAAGAAACAAATGTTCTTTCTTGAAAAGTCCTTTGTCTACTTTGACATTTCCCTCATGCAACATAATTTTCATTTTCCCCAAGACTTTCCTTTCAGATGTCAAAGTCTGTCCCCTCCCCCTAATTCATTGGTGAGTGTGGAGTGAACCGTACTGATCCACAGCCCTGCACCTGGCTTGTGCCATACCCATCTTATGAACCCTGCTCCATCTGCAGCATACAAAGGCATGGTGTCAAGAGTTCAGGTAACCAAACCCCAAATGAGTTGGCTTCACCCTAAAGCTGGATGCATCATGTTTATTATATAGGATTTAGCAGACAAGGTTTTCCTTGCTTTCCCTGAGATGGAGGAAGATCTTACTGCCTGAAAGATTTCCCTTCCATTCTCTCTTACTGCTGCAGAGGTCTCTTGAAAGAAGTGTTCCTAAAGAAATCTCCCATCTCTAATCCCAAATTCTGATCCAGTTGGCATCCTTGAGACAGCTTCTATCTCCATTGCTCATGCAAGGCCAAAGTTTTAGAACGCACATGAATTTCAGAGAGTCTGTTGTGAACTTGGAGTATGGAGCCAAGCACTGCTCCAGACTCTCACAAATTCTGAATGGTGCCTGGTAGAGCCTGTCTTGGTAATGGCAAGAATTCATCAACTGGATGGTTTCTCTTTCTCTGCTGTAATACGTTAAAGACACCAAAACTACTTTATGGTGTACTGTTAGTCTAACTTTTTTTACATATACAATTGATGTGTAGTAAAGATATTAGCAATAGGACAAGAGGAAACAGCCTCAAGTTGCACCAGGGGAGGCTTAGATTGAATAGCTGGAAAAATGAAGGGATTGAATTCTCCCTCAGTAAGTTTGCAGATGACACTAATTTAGGAGGAAGTGTTGATCTGCCTGAGGGTAGGGAGACTCTTCAGAGGGATCTGAACAGACTGGACCGATGGGCTGAGACCAATGGGATGAAGTTTAACAAGGCCAAGTGTAGAGTGCTGTATATGGGACATAACAACCCCATGCAGCACTACAGGCTTGGGGGAGACTGGCTGGAGAGCTGTCAGGAAGAGAAGGACCTGGGAGTGTTGGTTGACTGCAGGCTGAATATGAGCCAGCAGTGTGCCCAGGCGACCAAGAAGGCCAATGGCATCTTGGCTTGTATCAAGAACAGTGTGGCCAGTAGGTCTAGGGAAGTAAGAGTGCCCCTGTACTCGGCATTGGTGAGGTCACCAATGGGACCTGGTGGACTTGGCACTGTTAGGTTAAGGGTTGGACACTATGGTCTTAAAGGTTCTTTCCGACCTAAATGATTCTGTAGTTCAGCCACCGCTGGGGAAGAGCTGCTCCATGCAGCTGTGGAAAGGAGAGGAGAGGATGGTCTTCTGAGTGGAAACAGCAGATGAATGTGCACAGGACAGCCTCCCATAATGCTCATGGTGATGACTTAGAGAGTCCTAGAGCCCTTGTTCCACCAAAACTTGGTGTTCTAAATGTCTTTTGTTCTGAGCAAATATCAGAACAATGGCAGAGTGAAAGCTCTAAGTGAAACCCTCTTTGGTCTTGAGCTCTCCAAGTTGGAAATACTGTATATCCCAATTAAATACAGCCAGGCTGTTTGAACTGTTGTGTTTTAGTAAGCAAGCAGTATATCACAGCAACACCTGAGGGTGCTGCTTTGATCACAGCCTGTCAGCATTTCCGCTGTGAACTTTGTTTATTAGAGTTTGGCTGCAAAAGATCTCTCTGTGCTGAAATTTCAGCACAAAACCTGTGCCAGTCACCAGTTAAGGGAATCAGGAGGATAGAAGCTCACATAAAGCCATTATATTCCTATGTGGGATTTTCTGTTTAAATCCGTGGCTTTTTTCCTTTTCTGAAAACTAAAGTTTCTATATCATCTCCAAAGTGCATTAATCTTTACTGCATACTGAAGGGAAAAAAAAATCAAACATCTGAATTATTAAGAGGTGCTTGAATGGCTGAAAAACTTCTCATCAAATTTTCATTCATTCATTTTGTACAGTTTTCAGGACACAAACGAAGCATTCCTCATCCTGTCTTCCTGCCGGACTCCGAGGCGGTTAAAACACATCTAACTGGCATAAAAGACGGGGTGGGGAAGAGAAGAGAAAGGAAGTGTCACATCCTCCGTTGTGAATAGCTAACACGCTTGCAGCCACGCTGAGCCGAATGCTTAAATCCTTCGTCTGCCTGCTTTGGAGCAGGGCCCTGGGATCGGGTCCCTGTGCTGCATACCGTGATCAGTGGGTCTCACTGCCCGGGTCTCTCCCAGGCTCCCCTGCTGAAGCCGCTCCGCTTTGTATGAGCTGATTAAATATTCAGAGGATGGGAGTGAAAAGAGCTCTGCGGCTTGGGGTGGGGGTGCTCATCCAGGAGGCCAGCTCCTAGTCCCTGCGCCAATGAATATTTAATCACTTTGTACAAAGTGGAAGAGTTTCAAAAGGAATCCCTGAAATCCGTAGCTTGGCAGCTCGGGTATTTAGCCCTGGAGAGTCTTGGGTCGGAGCCCCTTTTCAGCATTATGCAGGAGCAGGGATTTAGAAGTAAAGCCCTGAGAAGTGCTTTGACACTACGAGCTCCTGGACACAGCTTCAGGGGTGGTGTGTGAGAGCTGGCTTAGGTACTCAGCCAAATGGAAGAAGCGACATCCTTCCCACCCCAATTTAGCCACGCAGCGCATATCTGCATGCAGGCGTGGGCAGTGCAGTGTGTGCTCGCTGGCTTCTGAGCACTGTGATCCCCTCCAGGCGACATGCAAGGAAAGCAAAGCACCCATGTTGCACAGGCCGTGTTGGGGACCTAAAACTTCACCACTGCGATAATGCTACTGCTGAGTCCCTCTGTGATTTTTATGTTGGAGCTGTCACTTAGCAATGTTGTTTTTCACCTGCCTGTTTTTCAGCCATTCTCTCTGACAGCGCTGAGGTTGCATGCTTGCTGCAGGTGAGGCACTCCCTGCTGAGAAGACAGAGTCTGAGTAGGCCCTCTCAGACCGGGATGGAGACATGCTGTTGGTCAGCTTGTACTGCTATGTTCTTGGTCTGTGCTTGTCCTTTGGAAAAGAGGAGACTTCAGAGAGCTCAGCATCTTTTGTTGCTACAATATTCAGTGTAAAATGCAGGAGTCTAATTGTACATATTTGGCCTCCTGTTTTATGATCACATGTATTTTTATAATTGCATAGGAATAGGTAATTGTTATTGTACACTGTGTCAGCTTGTATCTACACCTGTATCTATATAACCTATAGGTTCAAGTATACATACGAGTAACATATACATACAAGTGTATTCAGAGATCTGTATCAATAAAACTTTGGTGTTTGCACAGTCTGGAAGTGATCATGCTTGGACATTAACAAAGCTGCCCTCCCCAGCTCCTGCCAAACATTGCCATAGCTTGTCGTATCACTTCAGCAATCAAACAACAACTTCATTATGGATTGAAACCCAGCCTGGATTCAGAGGAATGCTTACAGATGTGCTTAACTTTCCATGAGTGAAATTCCACCCCTGTTTAGTAACACGCTTGCTTTCAGCAAGACCCAGCTGCTGAACCAGGACTCCCATCCCTGGACATGCCAGTCCTTCTCTGATGCAGCCTGGGCACATCAGTATCACTTGCAGGTTACTGTTTTTTCACAGGAGGTTGGTGAAAAGCAAACTAGTTTCTGTGTTGGATTTTGTGCTGTGGGAGACAGAAGCAGGAAGGACAGAATAAAGGAGCCTGAAGGGGATCCCTCCATCCTGCTGCCAGAGCTTGCAGCACCCAGCCCTGCCCAGCCCAGCATGGCCCTGCCCTGCCTGGCACAAACCCTTTGGGTTGTTATTCGGTTGTAGCCAGGGTGTGCATCGGCCAGATACAGGTGGATCCCCGCGGTCCCTGAGCAGCTGCACTCACATCCCACACCCTGGCTGAAGGGCCTGGCCTCAGTTCCTCCCTGCAGGACTGCTTCCTTCCCCCAGAAACATGGTGCTTGGTGAGCATCCCCATCTGCTTTCGCCCCATCTCTGGCGGGTCACAATCCCAATGTGAGAAACTGCCCTGGCTTTCAAGTGAAATCAGACCCCGCGCTCCCAGTGAAGGTGACCAGATGTCACAGTTTCACCAGCAGCGCCGGCCCTGGGAGGGGAATCGTCAGGCCTCTGAAACGCACGCACTGCTCTGTCAGTCCCCCTGTGCAGATGGCCAACTTGGAAATCCCGCCCCAGCGCCGTCGCGTGGGAGATGCCGATCGGGCCAAATCTGCTGCCATCAGCAAAAGACAAAACCCCTCGCAAGCCATGCGGCTGGTGATAAAAGGGAGCGGGCGCAGGAGTGGCCCCGCAGAGGCCCCTCAGGAACAATGGCAATCCTTTCAGGAGCCAGCGACGGAAGGCCGGACAAAGGCGCATGCTGCCCCCAAACCCCAGCTGCTGCCTCAGCACAAAGCAGGGGAGTGCAAATTTGGCTTCTTTCATCTAAATCCTCTTAGGCGGTGCGAATGCAGAGAGCAGGCGCACACCCTCGCGTGTCACGCTCCCTCCCTCTGCCATCAATGCGCGCAGCCTCGAGGGCCAGGCGACAATTTATTGCTGGCTTGTTTGACTTTATAGGAATGAGGAGCTTTCTGCAGTGGGAACAGAGCAGGGAAACAGGCAGCAGAGGGGCATGGAGAGTATCGACCTGAGAAACTGTGCCTTGCCCCGCGCTGTTTTGCCTGGAAGAAGCTGAACTTTTCGTGTTCTGAAAAGCCAGATGAGCAGCACAAGTCATTAGTCACCCAGGTATTTACAGTGTTTTTCCTATTTCCTTTCTCCCATGGCCTCTGTGGTCAGCAGTATAAAATTCCTAGGCACTCCCACCTAAACACAAGTTTCCTGTTTATGCTCTCAGTGGCTTTTATGTTTAGCTGTTAAAACCCGTTGTCTAAAGTACCATAAAACAATATGAACAGAGACTGCAGGTGAGCAAGGGTGGGGGGGGGTGTCGGTGGGTGGAAAAGCAGAGCCATGACCAGGCTGTGTAGAGGTTGGTCTGGATGGGGAAGCAGGCTGGGGGGAACAAAGGAACAAAGATCACCAGCAGCCAGCCTGCTGCCCGAGTGCTGCCAGATGCGATGTGCCGCCCTTCTGCCACGGCCACTGTGGCCGAATTGCTGGGGTGGGTGAGCTTCCTCCTCTCAAATCAGCTGAAAGCACCTGAGATTAAAAATTAAATGTGTCAGTGGATAGTATAAGTTAATTGAGGTTTGTGAGATTAAATGATATAGGGTTATGGCTCTTTATTTAAGGATTTTCATTAGAGTAACCACTCATGCTGCTCTCATTTGGTACCTGTCAGCATTTACGCTCTGCAAGTTCTTCTTTTAATGTCAGTAATGTCTGCTACATCCTCAAACCTCGGATAAAAGTTGTTGGCAAAAGCAACGTTGAGACACTCTAGAGATGCAGGAAGGGAGAAGCCCTAGCTGATCATCAAACTTATCCCTGGAACCAGTGCAAATTCCTGCTTTGCCACAGACTTTCATATGCATTGGTCAGACTGCACAGCATTTTCTAGTCATGCTGACATCAGGAACATCCGGTTTAAGACATTTTGTTGTGATCACATGAAGTCAAAATTGCTGAATACACAAAACTTGGTAGCAGTCACTGCAGATTTAAATAGCTCTTCCCAGAACCTTTAGGTAACTTACTTCTATATCTACGCCCATACCTATATGTATAACAAGATACTATACATCGATCAACTCATTTTAATCCCCCCTCAAATATGCCAACTGTTCAGTACACATTCTCCTTGGCTTTTACAATCATTTAAAAAAAATCTTTAAAATACAAAATAAACCTTAATCTACCAAAAACCTCAGAATTAAAACTGGCATGATTTATCTGACAAACTTATTCACAACAGAATGATGTAAGGGTCTTTGTCAATATTGTCTTTGAATTTTTTGGTTGATTTGGTTTAGCCAGACACTTACAGCTATTTAAACATGGTTCTGTATATTTAATTATATCATACATGATGTAATTTTTTTACTGCAGACGCCCTTGACATTTAATTTATTTCAGTCAGTAATTAATAAAGAATAATTAAGCTTTCACTACTATAACTGCTTTTCATGTTCCTTGTGTCCTATAGAACAAGATACGCCGCAGCAGCTAAGTTTATGTTTCAGATATTAAAATTTATTTGCTTTCAGGTTATACATCAGTAATTTTACAAAGTTTCTGTATACAAAGGAAGGACTGGGACAAAACAGTGTGTTAAAGAACACACGTGTTCCCTTAGCATAAGTGAAGAATAGATCCACTGTGTTGGAAATCCTAAAATACACAGGGAGACTATTTTATGTGTAGATATACAAATGTATATAAATACTTATTATCAACATATTACATAGTTATTAAAGTATATATTTTCAGGGAGAATAAAAGGTTTCAAAAATATGTAGAAAGGCTTCACATACAATATATGTAGCATCTTTTAGACAGCTCTGTTTGTGCTGCTAACAGTTTCATGAGTGATCTGTCACAAACATTTTTCCAAACACAGTTATTTGCCATAATTGATCTTATTCCCAAACACCACCAGATTTTCTGTGTGTGATGCACAGTGGAGCAGCAGCCACAGTTCCTTTGTTCCTGTTGAAGGTTTGATTGTTTTAGTATTCTAGGACTAAAATTCAGGTTCCATAGCAGCTGCCCCGTGGGGACGATGTGCTACTTGAAGCATGGTGTGGACTGAATATGCATTTGTACATAGCGTGCACCAGGTGGGCTCCCAAAGTATGATTTCAAGCCTGTATTTCTGAAAGAGATTGTGTTCATCTCTTCCAGATCTACTCCACAAGTTAAAAGGAAGCACAGTGTGTGTGGACAACTGGGAGACTGGCTTTGAAAATCGTCTCACAGTCGAAACTAAGACGTTGATGTAGATGCGCCAAAGTGTTTGAGTTTGGACCTTACTGTCACAGTTCCTTTGGATGCTCCATTTAAGTGCACAGACTTCACAACAGTGTGTTTCTAGACCTTGTCTTTTGATAACCTCTTCGTAGACCTGATGAAATGAGGTCCCTCCCTGTCTTCCCTGCAGCAGTTTGGACATAGTCCTTCTGGTCCTCCAGAGAGGAAAAAAAGCTATTTGAAAGCACCTCCCTTTGGTCTGGCAGTCAATGGAAATTAAACACAGTCTGCAGACTAAACTCATTTGTAGATATGAGGAGCCCTTATAGTAAGAGAGAGGGTTAAAAAAAAAAAAAAAAGTGGAAATAATTGAAAAAGTCAACAGAAATGAAATACTTTAATGGAGTCCTGATTCAGCAAATCACTTTGGTTTCACATCCCAACAAAGCCGTCAGCACCTGGACTTTGTGTAGGCAGAAGGTAGACAGGAAAATGACTCAGTGGTGCAGGAGTACAGAGAGGAAGTCACCAAGCATCGGCTGTGGGAACCTTTGAAGGGAAAAAAAAGTTGTCTCAGCTCACAGAAGGTTCCAGACATTCAGATTTGTTGCACTGTGCACATCTGATCAGCAGCAACATTCTGAGAGCAGCTGAGAGAGTAGGAGTGGGAAAAAGGTACTTTAAGAAAACCTATATTTAAGTCTGTAAGCAATAAAGCTTTTGCCTGTACTGAGGCAAAAGCAGACCTGGCAGAGCGTGATCTTTGTCTTGCTGCTACTTCTCAAGAGAAAGCAAAGAGGAGGTTCTGGCAGAGTGCATTTTGTCCTGTACAAGTTACAGGTCTGCTAGATAGCGAGTGAGGACCCTTCTTGTGGCCATGTTACACCGTTACTAGCAATGATGTATGATTCTGTCCTTTGCTCCTCAGGCTGTTAGAAGGTATGACTTTCCCTTTCTCCTGTCACAGAAGCTCTATCACCAATTAAAATATAAAACAGGTGTAACAAATTTGTCATTTCTTTGTCAAGTCACTCAGCAGCTGTGCTCCTGAAAGCCAGAGGGCTCTCAGTGACCCCGAGGCAGCTGGGCAGTGTCCAGGCTGGCAGTGCAGAGGGGTGAGTTTGGGCAGAGGAAGAAAGACTGCATGGGCTTGCTTTGGGAGTGCTCACACAAGTGGCAGTGATGGGGATCCTGTTCCCTGTAGTGGCTGTGCTGCTGCCTTTGGTGACCCTTGCAGATAGGGCAGTGTCCACCAGGCTGCAGCTCTGGAGCACAATTATCTCAAGTGTCTTGAGGCTGTCCCAGCAGTGTCCCACCTGGGTGATGGGGTCCCTACTGTGTCCATGTTCCCCACCTGTGCCACCCACATTTCTACAAGGTTCTACTGGTCACGGCACTGCGAGGGGCTGTGCTGCTCCATGCAGTGGGTAGAGTAGAGGGAGACCAGCATCTTCTCTCTAGCCCATATTCCTGTAGGGCCAGAGGTCACCCCAGGTGAGTGGTCTGTGTGGGTAGGGAGGAAAGAGGTGAGGGGTAGCTCTTAAGAAGAAGCCCAGCTAGTGCTGCAGTCAAGACAGCCCCTGCACCCACAGAGGGGAAGCCATTCCCCCCGTGCCTAGGCACCTTCATAAAGAAAGCATTCATCTGCTTTCTCCCTGCACTGCATGATAATCCACAGCAACTCAAGAGATTTCCTCTCTCTTCTCCCGCTCACCACAGTGTTGCTTCTCACAGTACCACAGCTGGAAATTCAATGTTAAAATAAAAACATTGTTTTCCGTTCCACTGACATTCAAAAATGGAATACCAACATGGGTTTGGACACAAATCTGATCTTCCCTAGAGATGCTTGGGCTGGGCACATTTTTAACTGTAAGAGTAAAATGAGTAAATACGTGTTTCCCTACTTCATGAAGACATACTACTCTTCCCCCTCTAAATTTCACTTATCTCCCCACTGGGGAGGGACTCTTTGCAAGGCCAGGTAGTGATAGGATGCGGGGCAATGGTTTTAAACTAGAGCAGGGTATGTTGAGATTAGACATTAGGAAGAAATTCTTCACTATGAGGATGGAGAGACACTGGAACAGGTTGCTCAGAGAGGTGGTGGAGGCCCCATCCCTGGAGGTGTTCCAGGTCAGGCTTGATGAAGCACTGAGCAACCTGATCTTGTTCAAGGTGTCCCTGCTTGCTGCAGGGGGGTTGGACTAGATGACCTCTAAAGGTCCCTTCCAACCTAACAGATTATAGGATTATTACATGGAAAACAGAAGTTCCACTACTAGCTGCAATTATGGCTATTATTTTTGCATTTTGACTCAACCAGTATCACAGGTGGTCCAACTCATACATAAAGCTTGACTTGTTCTGCCCCTGGGCTACAGCTGGGTTGATCTTCCATAATGAGACATGAGGCCAGGTGGACACAGATAGGGATCCCAGGCTAAGTTTGACTAAAGTTTGCAGAGTTACAAGCCTTTTAGCAGACATGGACAAATTTCTTCTTCCAGGTGAGAGTCAGACAAAACTCTGGCTTTGTCTGTTTTTCTGCAAATCCTAAAACAAAGTGCAGCTCAGCAGTTTGAGAGAAGTTTGGCTCCATCCTCATGAATTTAATAGGGAATAAATCCATGCAAACCAAAACTGCACAGAATAACTTCAAGAACCCCTGAAGCTAGGACTGCTGAGATTAATTTACTGTCCCAGATTACTTCCTTAGTGTAAGTACACAGTGATTTCTGTCGGCCGGCTCTCATGAAGTCAATAGGAGTTTTGTAACACATTCCACTGCTACAGTCACTTTCCATTATCCATGGGTGGCTTCTCCACTGGCAGATAAGCTGCATCCTGGGCCTGAGCCAACTGAGCCAGCTCTGTGCAGTTCAGCCGCGCTGGGGCTCTCAGCTCAGCCCTGGTCCCACACACCTCTGGGTGGCCATGGAGCAAATGCTGGAGCTGGCTGCTTTGAGCTGCTGTGAAGTCAGGAGAAACTTTGAGAGGAATGAAAAGGGGGGAGGAAGGATGAAAGAAAGAGGTAATAGGTCTGGAAACAAGTAGAAGCTTTTAAAAAACAAGTTAGATGTGAGGTGTGTACGTTGAGAATTCACCCTTCACTCCATT
The DNA here is from genome assembly GCA_013400835.1 of Zapornia atra. Lineage (NCBI taxonomy): Eukaryota > Metazoa > Chordata > Aves > Gruiformes > Rallidae > Zapornia > Zapornia atra. The sequence goes on from VZTU01013356.1 coordinate 127,305, forward strand.
AACTATTGGCTGCATTTTTTTAACTGGAAGGAAAAGACTTCTTAGGCGCAAAATTTTCTTGGCCTATGGGACATATTGCAGAGTTGTACCTCCCTGTGGGCACCAGCCAGCCTCATCCTGCTTGGGAGAGGATGCTGCCTGCTCTCATGGCCATCAGCAGACAGAATCATAGAATGATTTGGGTTGGAAGGGACCTCAAAGATCATCTAGTTCCAACCCCCCTGCCATGGGCATGGATGCCCTCACTAGACCAAGTCACCCAAAGGCCCATCCAACCTGGCCTTAAATGCCTCAAGGGAGGGAGCAGCCACAACCTCTCTGGGCAACCTGTGCCAGGGCCTCACCACCCTCATAGTAAATAATTTTTTCCTAGCGTCTAATCTAAACCTACCCTCTTTCAGCTTAAAGCCATTGCCCCTTGTCCTGTCACTACACTCCCTGGTGAACAGCCTCCTCCCACCTTCCTGTATGACCCCTTTATGATGCAATTAGGTCACCCCGGACCCTTCTCTTCTCCAGACTGAACAAGCCCAACTCTTGCAGCCTGTCTTCATGGGAGGGGTGCTCCAGCCCCTTGATCATCTTTGTGGCCTTCCTTTGGACTCGTTCCAACAGCTCCATGCCTTTCCTGTACTGGGGACCCCAGAACTGGACGCAGTACTCTAGGTGGAGTCTCACAAGAGCAGAGTAGAGGGGTAGAATCCCTTCCCTGGACCTGCTGGCCACACTGTTCTTCATGCAGCCCAGGACATGGTTGGCCTTCTGAGCTGCTAGCACACACTTCCAGCTCATGTTGAGCTTGTCATTGATCAGCAACCCAAAGTCCTTCTCCTCAGGGCTGCTGTCAATCCATTCTCCACCCAATCTGTAGTTGTACTTGGGATTGTGCTGACCCATGTGCAGCACCTTGCACTTGGCCTTGTTGAACTTCATGGGCCCATCTCCACCCTGTCAAGGTCCCTCTGGATGGCATCCCTTCCCTCCAGCGTGTTGACCTCACCACACAGCTTGGTGCTGTCGGCAAACTTGCTGAGAGTGCACTCAATCCCACTGGTTATGTCACTGACAAAGATATTTAACAGTGCTGGTCCCAGTACTGACCCCCGAGGAACACCACTCAACACAGACCTCCACGAGGACATTGAGCCTTCGACCACAACTCTTTGGGTGTGACCATCTAGCTAGTTCCTTATCCACTGGGTGCTCCAACTGTTGAATCCTTGTCTCTCCAATTGAGAGACAAGAATTTTGTGCTGGACAATGTTGAAGGATTTGCACAAGTCCAGGAAGATGATGTCTGTCATCCTTCCCTTGTCCATCATCTCTATCACTCCATGAAAAAAGGCCACCAGATTTGTCAGGTACTATTTGCCCTCAGTGAAGTCATGTTGGCTGTCACCAGTCACCTCCTCATTCTACATGTGCTTGAGCATAGTCTCCAGGAGGATCTGCTCCATGGTCTTACCAGGCACAGTGATGAGACTGACCCTTCTGTAGTTCCCTGAGTCTTTCTTTTTCTCCTTATTAAAAATGGGGGGTATATTTCCCTTTTTCCAGTCAGTGGGGACTTCACCAGACTGCCAGGACCTTTGAAATATGATGGAGAGTGGCTTGGCCACTTCATCCACCAGTTCTTTTGGGACATGTGGATGTACCTCAGCAGGTCCCAGGGACATGGCAACCACTCCTCAAAACATTGCTGGGTATTGGCAGGGCACAGCCACCAACTCTACTCCTGCATGGTCCTTGCCTGCAACTCACCCTTCCATTATTCAGCCACTGATACTGCCACTACAGCTCCATGTACAGCCTCAACCAACTTTCTCTACCTCTACCAGAGCTCACCACCTGTATCTGCTGGCCTGGGATTTTGGCTGTCTTGCACACATTGCCTTATTTACAAAAATGCAGCAACCTCAGATCTGAGCTATCACTTGCAGTTCAGGCACCCCTGGAGTAAAGAGTTGATCCAAAGGGGATGAACCTTGCACAAATGAGTAATTTCTACATAGTCTCATTCTGGTGAAGAGGGGAGGGAGAAGATGAAATGCAAAAAATATATGTTGCCAAAGTTTACACTGAGGTTAAACAGCTCTAATATATACAGCCCTGCCTTTATAAAGGACATCACATACACTGCATATATATATTTGTATACACACAGCTACATGTTACATGGCAAGTTATCTGTTGGGTAGTGTGTTGGAGCTCTACCAAGTCAAGGAGGAATACAATTACATAGAATTTGGGAAAATTCAGAGAAGAGGTTTTATTGTTAGCTAATCCAAAGGAAAGAGTGATAACAAATACCTGGAGTGTACGCAGTGAAGGTTGAAAAAATAGTGAGCACAGGAAAAGAGAGGAGCTCCACCTGTCAAAAATATGTGAAATAGATCCCTTTAATCAACAGTATTTTTATTTTCAAGCAATGAAACTGGTGTTCATGGAGCTGTGCACCTCCTAGCCTCGAGTCCCCTTGTATTCAGAGAGCTTGTGTGGCAAGGGAGCTGTCTGTAGCAGCATAGCATGGACATCTATCATGCCTGTCACAAACAGCCTTACACCAGTCCCCCAACAATAACAGTATAATGTTTGCTTCCCTTTTGAACTTTTATATCACACAAGACTTCCCAAAGGTGCTTAACTGCTCTACAAGATATCAATCCTCTGCTAGCCAGTTTTCAAATGAGATGGACCTGAAGTTGCCTGGGCTAGGACACCTTCTCTCGTGTTGTATTTCCCTGGGCACACAAAAGCCCTGAATTGTCCTCCACTGAATCCTGAGCTGAAATGTCAGGTCTGCACAGAGGCCCACCTTAAGGCCTGGTCTGGCAATTTCTATTTTTTCCGTGATACTGCTGCTGACACTGGCTCCTTCTCAAACCCAACTATGTGGTAAAAAAGAAAGATCATTCTGGTTAGTTCAAACTAGAAAGAACAAAGTGCCCTTAGCAGTGATCTGCAGATACCTTTGGCCCCTCCAGGTGCCACTGAAAGCAGCTCTCCAAGCACTGTGCAGTTTTATATGCTCAGGGCTGTCACTCCAGAGCTGTGTAGGGGCTTGAGGAAGGGTTGGGACATGCCCTACAGTTGGGCACCCATTGGTAGCTGTGACCCTCATGAGGGCTTTCTCTGGTCAGTGCTCCAGGCTTCACTCCACATAGTTGCAAGAAGCTTCAGTAGAAATTCTGAAATTACCTATGAGGAGCCTGTTCCTGGTCAGAAACACCCAGGACAAGACAGAGAAGGGGCTCTGCACCAATTTCACCTGCAGGTCCTGAGAGCGTGTACTGCAATGTGCCATTGAGCTACATTGCTCTTCTGCTTTCTGTGGGGACACCAAATCCTAAGGACAAGGGTGAGGCAAAAGTGTTTCCAAACCACAACACCAAGAGTCATCCTAGCAAAACTATTCCAGATTGAATGGTCACAAACAGAATGTTGTAAATCTTGAGGAAACTCACATGGCTGAGAGCTCATGACTGATGTCAGATTTTTTAACCGAAGGACTTAAATCACCTCAAGCTGAAAACTGCATTAAGGATCAGAGAACAGTCAGAATCCTCCCAAACAGGTCTATCCTTGATATATGGCTCCAAAAGTATCAAGAGCAAGAGGTTTCACAAGTAACAATCAGCTCAAGGTGTGTGGGATGAGAGGAAAAAGAGCCTGAGGCACAGATACTGCCAGAGATTTGGCAGTGTCTCCTATCAAGCAGAGTGAAAATTTCAGACATCAGCAGTTTGGTCTAAACCCACTGTTTTGCATGTGGGTTTAACAAACCCAAGCTTCTACAACAGATGTCACAAAATGTCCCCAGACATGTCTAAGAGACAATTCACAGGCAGCTCCCTCCTTCCTACACATTTTATGGATTTAATCCATAATCCAAGAGGTTGATCTCAGGCATGTAAATGTTTGAACTAAATGCTTGATTTGGACCTGTCTCCCCATCCTGTCTTATTTCTGCTTGGGTTTGTTGGGAATACAAACCTTCAGACTGTGGATGTGTCATCTATTTTGTTTCTGCTGACTTTGGCATGTGAACGTATCCTGCTTGTAAAGATGACAAGACCAGCCCCCGCTGTGGCCAGCTGGATGTATCTCATAAGGGACTACCTCCTGTTGAAGTAAATTGTTTTTTTTCTCGAACAGAAGCCAGGAGACTTCTATAATAAATGGCCCAAAATATTGGAAAGCCTGAAATCTCAAAGAAAACTGCTTGTCAGAAGACTACACATTGGGTCTGGGGAGTGGTGGCCTGCTGAATTAGGCCCCCCTAATTATGGAGGACCCAGAACTTTGTACTGCAGGTACATACTAACTGTTAGTAATGAATTTGACAAAACCTGCAAAAAGTAAATAAAATAAAAATGTCTTCTATTTTGTATGCATGGATCAGCTGCAAGGTGCTGGATCTATACGGACACCTTGCAGAATAAAGAGCACACTGGGAATCAAAGAACTGTGGCTTTGGGTATGGTATATGTTACCTACATCCAAGCAGTCCTGTACAAATCCTGTGTGCCCAGAGACAGCAGTGGCCATACTGAATATTGCTATTAGTGTTATTTCTAAATGCATGGTTACTGTTTTGTCTTTATCTAGCATGGTGGCTACATTACCAGTTAGAGGAGCTCAAGGAAGCTCCAAGAGAGTACTGAGAGGTCTGAGGATCCAGATGAAATTTTACTTACCCCATATTTGAATAATTATTTCTACAGCAACATGATTCACTTTTCATTCTTTGTAAATTCCTCCATGATGTACTCCTCGGAGTCTACTATCTGATCCAAAAGCTGTTGTATCCTCTTTTTAATGAGTATCAGATGCACCCTTGTAATTCAGACCAGCTTATTCAACTTCAGGCTGCTGCAACCCAACTCTTAAAAATATGTTCTGCATTCATTTGGGGCGACAATGACACTGAAATCAAAAGCATAAAAAGAATTGGGCCTGGTGGTCCAGTGCTGTGTTTGGAATAAGATGCTATTTAACCGAAAAGCAGCTGAGCAGAGCTCTAAATGGTTTTGTTTGATGTTAAGTGAGAAGGTACCTGCCACAGTCACATATGTTTCAACGTGTGCCCATACACTGAATGAGTACCACCACTTTCTAATCTGCTGGATCCCACCTCCTCTTTGTCCTTGCTTTTTCTCTCCCTGAAGTAGAGAGCATCAGTCTTATGTGCTGGGATCCTGGAAGCCCTGACAGATCTGAAAACAAACAAGCTTTTCTTATCTGCCATTTTGCCTCTAAATTCCCCTTCTGCGTTGAAGACCCACTGTGAATACAGACATATGTTTTTAAAGAGACACAGTTTTGTCTTGCTGATCGCAGTGTAATTAGAAAGCTATTTGGCACATACAGGAACTTCTGTACTAATTTGGCACTATCCCATCCTGCTACTGGCAGCATTGGTTTTGCTCCCCGTTGGCGATTCTCCTAGATGTCTTACAGCTCCTGGAAACATCAGCCGTGCCTATTCAGGGAATAAGTCTGGCAGGATGCTGACACCTCGTGCAGTACATCCAGCAGCAATGTGGCAGTGTGATGTTGGCGCGTTATCAGACTCCACCACTGTATCTTCTGGTGGGGTATGACATTGTAGACACAGGTGCATAGTTTGCATTATGAAAGCCAGCATGACATTTCCCATTGACTCAGCTTCAATTACAGGGTTTTATCTGAGTTAGGCTTCAAAATGGCATCCTGTGTCAATTCCTCATTAGCTTTTTGCTGAAGAACTTAAAGAAGAAAGCCCTTTGGTCCTCACTTGCTTTAACAGGAAAGGACACATCCAGCTCCTAAGTTATGATGTTTGAGAATTGAGAGGTCTCAGATGTCCTTGTTGGTGATCCATGGGGACATGGGTCCCCTTAATCTAACATCCTGTCTATGTCTTGCTGGTTCCTGTGTGGCAATTCTGGAAGAAAAGAGCTCATAACCTTTACACAAGAATGTCCTTAACATGATAACTTGGCCAATGACTGCTTTCTTCCCACTGTTTGAATGTTTTAGCTGTCCCACTAAACCAGAGACTCCATGCCCGCCAAGTGAACACATGTTCAAAGCATGAAATAATGCAGCATGGTGAAGTCTGTGCCTGCTCTTGTGCAGGACTGAACCCTCCTTCTTGGGGCTATTGATCTTCATTCTCAGCAGCTCTTTGAAATGCAGCCTCCCTTGTTGTTTGCTGTGTTACCTGAGCTTCTTTCAGAGCCTTTTCACTGCCTTCTTCAGAGAATTTTCAAATAGGGAGATGTAGAGCTACTTTGTCTTTCATAAGCTTCCCTCTAGTGTCTCAGTCTCTCCCCGGTGTGAGCAGCTATTCATACCTCCTCATGCCTGTGGAAACACTCCTCACAACTCCTGACAGCTCCAGGAGCTATTCTCAATATTGCTGACACCAACCGCTCACACACTGTGACTATCAAACCAAACACGTGCAGATTTCATTGGGTTTTTTCTTGTTGCTTTTTTGAAATTTCAGGAGTCAGGTTTTCAGCCTGAAAAGCAAATGGTATGAAAGCAAGTAATTCCCTTCCTTCTCCAACGAGAACTGGTTTTCATTCAGTGTTACCACCACTGGAAAAGGCCACAACAAACACCACTGGGATGAGGTTTGTACAAATGAGGAGGGTCACACAATAGGGTACACTTCCTAATGCTGACCCATCACACTATGCCAGGCCAGGTCTCTGCTGTCTCCAGGGGAAAACATTTTTGCTCCTAACATCATTTGCAGCTGCTGTAACAAGTGCAGCTGCAGACATTAGTTGTATAAACGGCTGGTGCTTTTCTAATCCTGGAGAATCCAGGAAAAACTTTCACTGGTGAATTCCACAGGTTTGCTGTACCCTACTTATTCATGGTTCTCTTTATCTGCTTTAAGTGTGTCACCTTGTAAATGCAAGCATCCCCTTTTCCTTGTTTTCTGGGACAGGCAGAACAAGAGTGTCTGACTGGCAAAGATGTTGATCCTCTGTGCTCATGAAAATGTGGGAGGAATTAGGTCCTTCCTGAAGATTTGACTGCATTCCCTGGAACCTAAGCTTTCATTTGAAAAGCTAATGAAGTGTTTAGCCCTTCTGGTTGCAAAGATAACCATGCTTCAGTTTGCATCTTGCAGAGGTTATCTTGTTGCGTCAAGCCAGAGAAACTGCAACTAAACCACAGAGTTATGAGCTTCTCTATTTATCTTAAAAGGAAGCTAACTGTAAAATGATGCATCAGGGATGTTGGTGCGCCACAGACCTGGAGGCAGAGAACAACTCTGCTGAAGAGAGGCCATCTGAGAGGTTGATCCAGCCTGGATGGGGGTCATGTGTGGTTCTTCCGTCTCCTGCCTCCTGTTTCACTCTTTATCGTCCACTGGCATCGCTCTCCTCCAGCTTTATCCCTCAGCCCTTCCATGCACGGATCCTTCATGAATTCTCACACCATTTCACTTTTCCATATGGGTTTATGAGCCCAGATCATAAGTATGACAATTATTAATAAATATTAGAGGCAAGATAGACCATGATCCTGGTTGGAAAAAGACAAAGGGGGGAAACTTTGGCAGAAGCAATTGGAAATATCCTGCAGAGAAGCAGCAGGGCCAATGCAAATGAGGAGACTGAGTGCTCAGGCACCCATAATGCCAAATGAAATCTTTCCAGGTTCCCAACTTTTGGTACATTGCCAGAGAGACTGGACGACTTTGTTGATGCAAGTGACCGACTCCATCATCCTCAGCCCATCTAGGCACTCAGGAAATGTGAATCACTCACATGTTCTTTTATCAAGTTTGCATTTTACATGCGGCACCTCAAGTTGCACACAGTAACGAGGCTGATGAGCCACCCTCTCTGCACACATGTGGCTACACGTGCAGCCACATCTGCACACCAGGGTAGGTACGGTCTTATTCTCTTCTCAAAGCATTCCCCCACTTCAGTGTCTTGAACATATTTTTTTGCTTCTGCTGCTTAGTATCTTCACTGAGCTGCTCACAATAATGCTCAGTTCTTTTCCCCAGAGATTACAGCTAATTCAGAAGCCATCAGTGTGTCAGAGTAGTTTAAATTATTTCTTTCAAATGCATTACCTTTTAGTTCAAGTTCATCTGCCATCATGTTAGGACAACCACTGGTGGTATTAGAGTTGTCTGGTGTTTCAAACAATCCTTTGCAGCTTTTCCTTTCTGATCAAGCTTTTATCAGCAGCATATTTTGACATTTCATTGTTCATCTAATTCTCAGTGTTCTTAGGGAATGCAGTACTTAGCAAATCCACTGAAACTATGATCACAGTCTTAAGACCTAGGATATAATTCTAAAAATCTCTAAAAAACCTAATGGGTAAATTCCTTATCTGAAAGTCCATATTTGTCTCCTATCTGTTGTAAACAGATCCTCATAGGAACTGAAGGAAATCTGTGTAATATATGTGCAAAAAAGTCACCTGCACATGGATAGATAAAAAATAGTCCTTATAGACATCCTTAGGGCACTTCACTCTTAATATTTTTCAACCTCAGGCTTCAGACATGTATTCCCACTGCCAGCTTGTCTCTTCAGCAGTTGTTAATCCAGGACAAGATTCTGCCTCACCTTCTTGTTACTGGACCTCTTTCATAGTCTCATGGGCAGAATCCTATTGAAAGCTTTTCAACACTCTAAATAAATTATATCCATCATCTTGCCTTTATGTAGTGTGGTTTTTTTTTAACTCAGAGAAGTCTGGGCATTTAAGAGATGCCTAATTTACCCCTGTGTGTGTCACACTGATATGTTCTTATCAAATTATAAAGATTCCTGTGCTTTATTACTCTAATGATTTTCTCTATTTTCTATGCACTGAAGTATTTGATTAAAACAAACTATCCTTAGCTCCTCTTTTAAGTGTGAGCTCCATATTGAATGCTTCTACTTGTATTTGTGCCTTGGCGTCTGCTTCATGTGAGGGAAAATTCTCTACGCTTTTAAATCACAAACTACCTTTAGATATTAGAGTAACCTGGCCACTCTTGGAACTGACCAGAGCACAGAAAGCAGCATAACTTGAAATAAGAGCTTTCAGCAATTTTAAAAAAAATATCATTTAGGAAAACAATCTTACTACAAATGTCCTCTGCAGTTTTAACAAATCTTGTTATAATAATTCACTGGCTGTTACACACAAGCTGCTGTGGCACAGTCGTTTTCATGAACAGCTTTATTTGGAATATTATTGCAAACTGAGGGAAACAAAAGCTCTGTGGGAACTTCAACTCTACCAGCTAGACTACTGTACTTAGCTATGAGGACTATTATTAACCCAGTTACAGAAACAGTTACTTGAATAATGAATGAGCTATTACTGCATGCTGTAGGCTGTGAGATTTAAAAAGAAAAGTTGAAAGTGTTCACTCAGAGCAGAGGAGGAAAAATAAGGAAAAAGGAAGTCTGGCATTTTCTTTTGTCAAATATTTAATTTGTCTTTTAAGTTAGTTTCAGGAAGGTATTGACCAACATCTGAGGACAGCAATCTTCTTCCCAAAGATCACGGTGCAAAACAGTCCACATGAGACACTACACCTTTGAGAGTCTGGAATATAAATTATCCCTTGGGCACAAAACTCCTAATTTTGTTCTTCCCTGCAGAAGTGGACCCTCTTTCATCTCCCTTCCTTTTATTCCACAAAACACAAAGTAATTTTTTTTTAATCAAACCTCCAGGAATGCCATAGTTGGGCAGTGTCATGGCAGCTGCTGGGCAGTCCTGACCCCCACATGGGGTCTGAGATCCCACTGCCTAGAAGGATGCCCAGCAGCACCCCAGTGCCCAGACAGCTCTAGGAAGAAAAAATGATGCAGAGGACCCAGAGCTGTCATGCCCCCAAGCCTCAGGTACTCCCTGCAGGCCATGTCTAGTCACTTCTGGTTGCACTTCCCTCAGAGAGACCACCCTGGCCATCTTGGTTTTCTTTCTGGAGCTGCCCAAAGCTGTATTTATTACTCAGACCCATAAAGTCCTCCATGTGCAGTTTACAAAAGAGGAGCAATTTGGTTTGCACAATTTCCCAGTATGCATAATTAAGCTCTTGCTGGAAGATGATGGGCAGTGGTCAGGAGACACAGTGGCTTGTGTGTTCTGTGCAGGGTGAAAATACTAACCTGGGGTAGAGGCAGGAGCATTCTTCCCTAACCATCACCTGAGAGGTCACAGGAAAGGAGGAAGACCTGCATCAGCTCAGCTCATGTCCTGATCTAAAGGAGAAACATGAAGGAGGTCTCCTACCTTGTGGCCTGTAACCTTCTCCAAGGCTCCTCTGTTGCTGAAACAGTTCTGCTTTGTGCAAGTTTTAAATCATCATGGAGACAGTGTGAGGAGGACCCACTAGCCCTTAGGTCAGACACTTTCCTGAGGTCTCAGTCCCATTGATATTTCAGTGCAGAAGCTGAGAGTCCCCTTGAGCACTTTAAGCTGGGTCTCCCAAGTCCTGACAAAGACCAAGGTGAGGTAGAAAACAAAGGAGGATTCCTCTTCTGGCTCCTTCCTCCCTTCCTTCTCCCTATCTTCTTGCCAAAAAAGATAAACAAAGTGAAACTATTTGAGTGCCTCAAGCTGAACTCACAGTTTCAGGACATTTGAAACTACATTTCCATGTAAATTTACTCTTTCTGCAAAGACTTTACCAGCTTTTCCCTCACTATGGGTTTTATTTTCTGACTGGTCAAGGTGTGTTTAGAGGCCAGTAGTGAGTCCATTGTTAACACTGCCCAGGCTTGGGTTTATTTGGGACAACTTTCCTCCTCTGTAGGGCTGTCTTAACGTATTTCAAGCTCCTTGCAAATTTTGCACTCTGCTTGCCTTTTATGTTTTGCCACATCTCTGATCACATAATTAATAGACATTTTAATCTTCCCTTTTTCTAGAACACTATTTTGATTTAATCCAACAGTTCAATTTTTGCTGAGGTGAAAACTAACCATTTACTCCCATTTGTTATTTCTGATTAGTCTGAATTCACACACACCAGTTTTGCACTAGCTGGGAAGACACTTTTCCTGACTTAAAGTAGCATTATACTGTAATTTATCCTTTCCCTAACCACATGGCAATAAGCTATCCTGTCCACTTCCCAAAGGTTTCCCTGAATCCCTTGAAGGCAGCCTGTTGCCGGCAAACTGAAAAAAACCCTCACCTTTTCTATCCTTTTTTTCTCTGTTTTTAAAATTATTATTATTTCTAGGGCTACCTTTGCTGCAAACAGACCCTACAATCTTTTCATATGTACTGTGTTTTTTAATCTGCAACTGTTCGTATTTCTTGTGGATAGGGGAAGGATGGATTTCCGTTTTCTAAAGGGTACCTGGAAGGCTCCAACAACCTGTTCAGTCTTTGTGCTTAGCCATCTGGCAGAGGGAGCTGCAGGGACCCAGCCCTGGACTGTGTGTTCATACTCTGCCAAATACGGTGCCTGCTCTTCTCACAGTGGGAATCACCCTGTCACGTCCCAGGGCCAACTGGAGCTTCGTATTTATACTCTCATAGCTCATTCATGTGAGGAGGCTGAGATAAACGTTCACCAAACAGGATGTGTTAGAGACCGAATCTAGATCAGATAAAATGTGCTGCAGAGAGCAGAAGAGCTTCATTGCACCTCACTGGGAAGATCTTGTTGCTTTGAAACTTCTGGCTTTAATACACATTTTTATTGGTTTCACTTGCCAGGTTTGGTTTTTTTCTCCCACCTCGACTCATCCTGCCACCCAGAAAAGAATCCAGAGTTTGTACGGTGACACAAAAGTCATTTGAAGTAAGACTAGATTAATTTCTATATTGCAGTCATTCCAAGAAACAGCATAGCTAATATTATGCTTGAGGGCAAAATGTATTTGGACTGCTTTCATATTTTAATGAAAAGTATATTCCATCGAGCATTAGCACTAAACAACTTTACCTAGAGATATGTTAATAATAGTTTTGTACCTTACTGGAAGATTAAGATTTGACAATTCCCACCGAAGCACAGCATTCTATGTAAATTCCTCTTAAACCTTGACAACAGTACTACAGAACTGATAATTTATTTATTTTTAAAATGTCAGCAGGGTATGACCACTGAGATGAAACATCTCATTTTCAAGAACATCTTCAGGGATGATGGCAAATTACAGGCACTCACAGCGATGCACTTGGCATTAAAGAATACGGTGTATGATCAAATATGACAAGTAGAGGACTTGGGCTTTTTTATAAACAGAACAATAAATTTGCTTAAAAGGTAAATAAATTGTGATAGAATGTAATATTCTGTACTATGATGTTCTAGTCCAATGGCTCTGAATAACTAAGGAATTTTATTCTGTTTTCATTTCAGAGAATTCAACCTCCGTCATCATCACAGCTCTCAGCCTGTGTTACTTATCAAACAGGGCCCACTGTTGCACTGGACAAAGAAATAACAACCTAATAAACAGCAAAACAGTTTTATGCAACCAGAGTTTGTTCACTTCTCCCTCACAGGGAAACTGTCATGGAATTTCCTGCTGCTACTTTATATAAGACACTGCTGTGGGGTTTCTGTTTTCTCTCTTACATAAAGTACTTTTAAAATCATTTTATCATTCATTCTTCCTTGAGATTCTTTTTTTACTTGTTAGAAAATCTCAGACTTTCCACTAACTTTGTAACACTGACTGTGTTACAAAAACGATCCTGTGATTAAAACATACCAATGACACACATAAAGTTTAATTTGCTGAAATAAAAACGCAGATGCTTTAAAAAAATAAAAAGAATACACTTTCCATCACAGCAGCAACAGTCTGGGTATTACCCTATCAGTAAATGTTCATCCAAAGATCACAGAAGATATGGAAACATTTTAGAAGCTCAGTGTAAGATTTTCCTGGTGAAGAGTGGCATGCTGTACTTTTTCATTCCTTTTGGAAATACTGGCTTTGTAGAAAGATGCCTTCTTCCAAAATAATAAATACAAAGAAAGAAGCACTCAGTGCTGCACAGCTCCCAGATCTAGACACTATCATGTTTTAAAGGCTCTAGGGTCAGACCCTCACCTGGGATAGGTCAGCACGGGCCCACTCACTTCAGTGCCAGTTCATGCCACGTGGGACTTCAGCTTTCATGACTTTTAATGAAGTCTCTGTATTATACAGTGGGTTACAGATTAGAAATACTTTCAGTCTTACTGAGTAAACGGATGTTTCCAAAGCGCCTGATGCTGCAACACAAGTGCATTGTCTACGGAACAGATGTTTCTCTCTGTTTGGCCACTGCTGTGGCCGCTGACAGAAAGACCACTGCAGGGCTGCATGGACATAGTAGTTTTGCTTTCACAATATTCACTAGCCTGAGAGCATCTAAGCCTGGTGCTCCAGGCCTGGGTGCTGCCTGCCTCACTCCCGGCATGTGCATTTTCCTCATGCTCACTCAGATGTAGCTCTTCATGTGTGCAGGACCAGGGTGCATCAGCTGGGACCTACAGCACAGGACCGGGACACACGGACCTGCACCTACAGCAACCCTACCTGTAACTCCAGGGTGACCCAAAACCACATTTAAGACCCAGTAAAGCTGTGCTTACACCAAGTGATACAACCAGCAATTCTGCAGAAGCTCCTGAGTGCTCAAGTGGCACTGCTTTGATGGGAACCTGTTTTTCATCTCCGAACTAACAAGGGCTGCATTGAGGGAAGGGCAGGTGCTGGCTGCAGTGTCGGCGCCCAGTGCAGCGCCAGGTGCCTGCCTCCCGCCTCGCTCATTGACTATACACTGCTAGACAACCAGACAGACCAAAACCCCAGAATTAAAGTCATCCGAGACCTCAGCTGTGGCATAAATGACTCAAATGCTGGAACAAAAATCAGGAAAGGATCAGATCCGTCACACCACTGGGATATTTTGTGCCGCTCTACTGGGGGAAACTTTTCCCTAATCTACCCAGGAGTCCTGAAAGGACTGAAAGTAGGGAAGTTATTTAGTAGTAATAACTGCTTCTTTACCATCTCCACTCCCAGTCCCAAAACAATGATGATGATTAAGGTAAAAAACATCTTGAGACCATATTTATAATCCCCCCAATGTCCTCCCAGCCACAGACCTTGGGACATTAAAAGCAGCAGTAAGACAGTCTCAGGATTACTTCTACATCAAGAATGGCTCCAGTCTATTATTTTCCTCCTCATCCTGAACTAAACTGGTTGCACCTTGGCCATCACTGAGCTTTGACCTGCAGCCTACAGGGTGCTGTTTCAGCATGAACTCCTGTTTTTTTCCCTGTCGGGAGGCTTGAGATGATCATCTGCAATAATCCTTGCAGACAATGTGGGTTAAGAGCCTGGTTCATGACTATTTCATGTCTCGTGCCCACCCCACAGCTAGGTGAACCTTGTGGTCTCTGCCTGGTTCTCATTTTCTGTCACGTCCAAACAAAGCACCAGTGACTGAGAAAATACTCTGCCAGGGCTTCTGCCTTCATTTCAAAGCAAAGGGATGAACAGGATAGTGCGTAGGCACCTGGGAGCGTGGCAGGATCACAACATGGGCTGATTCCTCCAGCAGGCACCTGCAGCAATTGCCTTGTTCTCCAGCTTCTGCCCATGTTCTTCCAGCCTGCACTTTGCAACCCCAACAGAGAAGTCTGGGTACTCAGCAGAGCTGAAACACACTCCTCCCACCCCTGCCTGCTGCAGCTGCATCCCACACCCTCCTGCAGCCAGGTGGGCTGGGCTTTACAGCTGAGTCCTGAGCGTGCAGGTGAAAGAAATATTTTCAGGACAAGCAAGTCAAAAATTATATCAGAAATCTGTATCCCAAACAAGCTAAAATGCAAAAAGACAGGTTTCCATTCCAAAATAGAGTGGAGGGAGAGCCATAAGAAAGAGAATAAACCTATACAAAGATTGGAAAGAGAAGCGATATGCAAGAAGAGAGAAACAGCCAATTTTAGTACTGCCAAAGGAAAACAGAGATTGGTCTCACAAAGTTTGAGGCAAAAGAGAAGTCCTTCAGCAGAAGGAAAATAGAAGTGAGGTGCTGTGGATCCAGACTTTGCCTCAGTTTCCCACAAGGGTGACAGATGATGGGAAAGAGAGCTGGAAATCATGGTGGAAACTCAAGGAGTTCAATGCACTTGGTTCAGAGAAACTGGATGATCTCATCCTCATGTTCTGAAAAAAACTGGCACAAAAAATGGCAAGACGGGTGCTTCAGAAGGAAAACAAAGTGCTCAGATCAAGTCTAGACTCATTAGTCTGTCTCAGTGGTATTCAGGGTTTAAAACAGATTCTGAAGAAAATCGTAATTAAAGACATGAATGTGAAGGGAAAATGTGATAAAACACAACAGGAGTGATTTTAAGGCAGCTTCTGCCAGATTTGCTGTTGATAAGACATTAGGTTTATCTAATAAAGAAAATGTTCCAGTCAAACTCTCTGGACTTTTGCTATAGGTCATATCAAAATCTGTTCTTTAAACTGGAAAAGCAGGGGTCAATTGGGAAAGTGAAAGGTGAGTAAGAAGCTGGCTTAGAGATAGTAGTGTGGAAGGAAAAGGAGGCAATGAGTAATCCTGCAAGAAGTATGTGGCTGGAAGGAGGTTACTAGGCGAGACTCCAAAGTCTTAATATTTTGATAATGACCTTGTCAAAACCATTAGAACTGTGCTGATAAATTAGCTAGTGACCTAATGTTAGGGGACATCATGAATACAGAGGAATAGCAAATCACCATACAAAAAGAAGTAAATGGCCCCCGGGGCTAAAGTAAAGGGAAGGAATGAAATCCTATAGTACCAAAAATGAGCTCATGCACTTGGGAACAAAAGGTCTTCATACAGACCCAGTGCTATCTTCAAAATACAGAATTTGCTCAGTCACAGCAGCCTAACACAAGAGTTTTCCAGTTCTCATTTACTGGAGTGGGAAGAAGTCTCCGAAATGCCCTTAAATTATGGAGCTTAAAGCAGATAGAAATCAGATACCAGTCCTTTTCCCAGGCAAAACTCACATTACATGGGCAAAGAAGAGGTAATATTTGACACTCCGCTTCTGGATGAACAGGGCCCATCAGAAGCAACTTCATAAAAACCTCCTGCGGATCACAGCCTGGACCACAGGACTGGTACAGCCACTGGAGCTGCCTGTGCTGGCAGGTACCCGCCCCAAGTAGGGCAGTCTGTCACCACTCGCTGGCCGGGCACCGGGCAGCGCGGGGTCACAGGAGACTTCAGGGTGTCCAGACTGCCAGGGCTGTCTTACCACAAGTTTCTCGACAGTCATGCTCAGGAACAGGGGGTTTGGAACAGGTTCAGTAACAACAGATGGTCAACCTCAAGGGACAGGTTTTGGAGCAGAGCTCTCCCAAATCCCTCAGTAAGAAAAAGCAGTAGCTATTTTTTCCCCCTAATGTGGACATGGCAACCTTCATTGCTTAGCACTTCTTTTTTGTCAGTTTTCATGTGCCATGGATGGCATGGGCACAGATGACATTTCGCAGAGCAGTTTCTCCCGAGGCCCTCAAGGAGAAGCACCAGCCAAAACACAAGCAGAAGCAGACTCTGAATTTATTCCTTTGCCATATTGCTCTGCTGCTACAGAGGCGAGCAATTGAATCCAGATCTAAGCATACGTGTTTGCAAAATAACAAATGCATTTCCCAGAGCTAGAGATACTTTGCATACACTGAACAGAGGCAGTTTGGATTAACTTGGCTAAAGATCCAGCACAGAGCCAGAATTTGGGTCTTCAACCACAGTGGGCTAGAGGAAAAGGAGACTTCTTTTAGCTTTTTGAATAGCTATTGAATAATATTTTCAATAATCTTTACAGAGCATCTGTAATGATTAAATCTGATTCTATAAGCAGTGGATAAAGATCTCTGAAGGATTGAAAGGGTAAATATTCTAAATATCAAGTTGTAGCAAGGTGTGCAGAGGGCCATTTCTCTATGTGAATAAACTATTAAGGTATTTGTAAAAGCCAGAAAATAACCTCCCCAAAAATCTCACAGGTCAGAAAAATAAATTTAGTGGCTATTTTCAGCTTTGAAGGAAAGGGCGTCATAGCTTTATCCAATTTCCACATGTTAAGACCTCAAAATTACAGTCAAATATGGCTTTGCAGGCATTACTGCTGCAATACCAGGGCTTGTCTATAAAAAAACACACAAAGTGAGCTTGTTTGAAGAACAGGAATTCTGATGACATGGTATCAGCAAGGAGCTTTGTAAAGACCCCAAACACATCTATAATACATGGGCTGAAATCATGGTTTAAATTTATTGTTCAATTACAGCTTCAGGCTCTTGGAGTTCACCGCTGCCAAGAAATATATATGACATTAAATTATGGAATATTTTGTTAAATATTTTAATATGTTTGAGTACTTGTAACTTTTTATTTAAGCATATTATTCAGAGAACAGAAAACATTGCTCTTTCCTAATTAAAGGTGTGAGTCAGCAGGACCAGTAAAATGCTTACTCCACTGTTGGAGGAAACTCTGAAGAAGGAGAGAACACCTATTAGAAAGTCCCCTGTTATCCTGGCAATGCCTGCTGGAGTGACATCTCAATGTATTTTTGCTGAGTTAAGACTTACAAGACGCATCCACTTATGGCACAAGATTTCATTTCACCATTAATTTATTTGATTTGTCAAGAGATTAATAGGCATGTGAGATGTTAGTTAAAATTTCAGAGCACGCTGTGAGGCTCTGTCAGCTGGAGGAGGACTGTTACTAGCAGGAGCATAGATTTGAAGGGTGGAGGGCTACAAAAATTGAATTGGGACTGGGCACCTTTTGTGGGATGCAGACAGTGGGCAGCACCTTCCTGCTGCTTCAGCTAATGAACTCTGTAGCAAAACTCATTAAAAAAAAAAAAAGAAGTAGGTAAGAGAAGATATCTTAATTTTCAGGGGGTTGAGGTATTTTATTTCTTGCAAATATTTACTTCCCGCACCTGCGAGACAGGCTTGACCATGTAGTTCTGGAGAAATATTGAGACTAACAGTTTGTTCTCTCACTTGAATGGTTGGAGCCACACCTGAATAGCAGCTGCAGACTTGGCCAACTGTTCAGCTAGAGTAGGCAGGCATACTCCTTGGTGCACTCATGATCTATCACCCAGAGCAATGAGAACCACTTCTCAGAACCTTTTTCTTTCTTAGAAAACCACATCAGACAATGAGAGCATCCAGGTCGTACCTCTGTATGGTTTTAGGATCTCAACAGGCTGTGTGTAGTGTAGGACATGCCCTCGATCCTGCAGTTTAGGCAGAGCTCTGTGGAGCAGCAAAGCCAATGCAAAGGTTTACTAAAAGAGTTTCACCTTTACTTTAGCTCATTTCATCGTTGGGTGGATCAATCACTAAAGCAGCTTGGATTGGATTTTCAAATGTTAATGATTATCATCCAGTAACCTCCATTGCATTCAAAGACCATTAAAGAGGCTGTCTCTGATCTAAGCTCTGTTAATAGGAATCCAGTGTTTAAACCAGGATCACCTCTTAGCTGCAAATTTTAAATAAAATTTCTAAATGGCAACATTACTGTCATTAGTAATGAAGTAGATACAATCATCACTAAGTGAGCAGTCAATACATATTAATAGTGTCTCATTCAAAAATTCAGGGAAATTGCGTTAGTTCCAGAATGTATCCTGCAGGGAACAATCTCTCACTGCCACAAGGCCAGATCCCCATGTTATCCAAACCCATACAACTAGATGAATACTTCTGCTAACTTCTCATATGTTTGAGAAGAAAACAATTTGAACAACCTTCCCCAAACTAAGGCTCTGATCCCTTGTGATGAAGGGCTGAAGCCATGGTAGTGTGGCCACTGGATCGCTCTGTAGTCCACTTTTACTCTGCAGACTTCCTGATATTCCCTGTAACCCATTGCCCTAAGTTAGCCACTGGGTACACTTCACAGGAGGAGATGATGGCCAGAACCCCTTCAGGCAATGACAGCACCTGAAACCAGAGTTCTCTGTCCTGAAAGGTCCTCCCACCACTAAAACACCAAGTAAAACCTGGTGTCACAGGGCAACATAGCCACCTGGCTGGCAAGCCCCGTGCACATGTGTGCTGAGAATCAAGAGATTTCTACTTCCAGGCCATGCCCGGTCAGAGACTAGCAACATGAAGCTCTGAGCCAGCCCTAGCTCCCAGAGAGCAGTGGAACCTCTGCTGTTTTCTATTGCCTTGTTCTAGGTAGCTCCCTCAGCAGCAGCCAGGCGTTTCTGAGAACCTAACCCTCCCACACGCTGTATGTGTAAGCAGGCTAGATGTAACTCTTGCAGGCTAAATCTAACTCTTGCTTCTGCATCCTAGTCCCAAACACTTTAAAGTATTGCCTGAATTGAAGAAATCTAAAATGTCTTTTTTGGGTGGCACCATAACACATCACTGAGCCTCACAGCCTTTTGAATCCACCAGTGTTTCTTCTGCCTTAAAAGAATCACAGAATACCAGGTTGAAAGGGACCTTGAGGATTACCTGGTCCATCCTATCTCAGCAAAAGCATGGGCTCTGCAAGCTCCCTGTCCAGCTGAATCTTAAAAGGGTCCAATGCTGGGGAATCCACCACTTCCCTGGAGACAATATTCCAATGGCTGATTGTTCTTATTGTGAAAAATTTTCCTCCTGTGTCCAATCGGAATCTCACCAGGAGTAACTTGCCCCCATTACCCCTCATCTTTTCGCTGTCACTCTTTGTAAAAAAGGAGACTCCATCTTCTTTGTAGCCACCCTTTAAATACTGGAATGTGATGATAAAGGTCTGCTCTATGCCTTCTTTTCTCAAAGCTAAACAAACCTAGTTCTCTCATCCTTTCCTTATAGGACAGGCTTCCAAGTCCTTTGGTCATCTCTCTGGCCCTGCTCCGGGCGCTCTCCAGCCTGTCCACATCTTTTTTGCATAGCAGGGACAAAACTGAACATGGATTCCAGGTGTGGCCTGATGAGTGCTGAGTAGAGTTGGATAAGGATTTCTTTACCTCTGCTGCTGATGCCCTTGTTGATGCAACTCAGCATCCTGTGGGCTTTCTTTGCTGCAGCAGCACATTGTTCACCTGTACTGAACTTGTCGTTCACCGGGACACTAGTTCAGTAAGAACCAAACTCAGCTCCTCTACCTACTTCTAAGAAATATTTGAACAAGAGCAATGCTCTTCAGTTTTATTTACAGCCATCTCTTAATGCAATGTGTCTGGTTTGTGTTCAAAATAAGTAGCTTTGTGGAAGAGTTTCTATCTCTTCCCTAGGCCTCATGCAATACTCTGTTTGACCATGAGGGCCACATGCAGATATGATGATACTCTTCACTGTAGTCCTCCTTTCAGGAGACTTTCTGGAGTCCCAACAGTGAGGCCACTGTACAAGTCTCCTGAAAACAGCTGTCAGGTGAAGTCTGCTGTATCTTCTAATATTTTCTGAAATCTTTATGGAAGCTGTAGCTGAAATTAAAGGTGGTAGAAGAGTCTGGTAGGAGTTGAAATGCACAATTCACTGAGAGTCATGACAGTCACTTGAAGCAAACCTCTCTGAAGCGGGTACAGTCATTGCTCTGGATGAACATATGTTTGCTTTGTCCCTGTAGGAGTGGAGCACATTCCCCACCAACGCACAGTCTCGTTGTTCTAAAGAGGGATTTTCTGAACATCAGCAGCTTGTCCAAATGCTAATCCTGAAATTATTGAAGCAATTCTCTAAAGACCATTATTTTCCCAATGCATGTTAAAGTGTTATCCTGAACACTGTTTTTCTTTTCATTTATCCACAAAACCTGGAAGAGGTTTTCCTATGTAGGGCGTGAGTCGACACCTTTGAATTTAGTAGGAAAGTTATTATTGAAATAATAAAAATTAAGGGGTTTTTATTGTATGCTACATAAAATAGGGCATTTACAACAGCCATGGCTTATAAACATCATGTGTTTTCTCTTTTTTGGTGGGGAGTGGTGTAGCAATACTGCCAGAAGAGAAATAGTCCCTGTTCTCTTTCTATTTCTCTCTCATGCACACACATTTATAGTGAATGTCAAGAAAATTACAGCACCATAACTGAGAGTTTAGAAATTGCCCAGAACTATAAAAATGTTGGACCAAAACCAGGCAGAATGAGATTCTGATTTGCTGAGCACTGACCATGAATGCCACAGTGGAAGAAGATGGACATGGAGCTTGCAGGAAGAGACTGGCAGTCTCTTTAGTAAATTCTCACTCACTGTAACTGAAAGTATCCCAGATAACACATATCCCCAAAGCCATTTGGGCTGAGACATAGATCTCCTCCTCCTAGTACCAGAGCTGGACGTCTGCACATTCACGGTGTTGATGTTAGTGGTACCAGCCATCACACTTAACTCTTTCCCTTCTGGGCAACTCCATTAATATAATGCATATTTTCTATCTGAAGAAGATTGCTTTTATCTTGCAGTTAAAGCCTCCACTGTAATGTTTTCAGAGTACTGGCAATCCAGGATTTACCTGGAATGTGTGTTTGCAGGCAGAAGCCGATGGTAAATGGACTAAGCAGGCAGGTCCAGACATTAAGGTAAGCATGTAAGCATGACAGCACTGCAGCCTTGATGCTGTAGCTACCACCATGTCCCACATCTTCCCTTTACACCATGTCTTGCTTTCATTACCTCTCTGTTTCTGTCTTCAAACACGAGCATTTCATGGGTGTGGGGTGGTTTTAAACTGTCCTTGTAACTCCTCCATTTTCCATCAGGGGAATACCAACACAGAACTATCTGGCAATATTCACAGAATTGTAGGGGTTGGAAGGGACCTCCAGAAATCATCGAGTCCAACCGCCCCAACACATTTCTCTATAATATATGTATAGCAGACAACAGATTTGACCCTTTCAAAGTCAGTATCAGTGAAATGTGTAAGAAAAGGTAGAGAATATCTGGGCATAACTGCTTTTCCCATATGTATGGGAAAGGTATGGATTCAAGACACCATGACACTGAGATGTTTGTTTCACATTCAAAGCAACAGCTCCCTTAGTGCTGAAGATTTTCTCATAGTCTTCCAAATGATGATGATAATTTGGAGATTACACAGCAGAGGGAGTTTTGTATGTATTGTATTTGTTCAGACAGGTGCTTGAAGGTCACGTTAGTGTGGTTGGTTTCTCACAGAACCTACAAGAACAATGTTGCTCTACACCCTTCTATTAAAAAATTAATCATCCGTTCTGAAAGTGAAGGTGCAGAATGAATGCAAAGTGACCCACCATGATCCATAATTTTCTGTGAATAGGCAACCAAAGACTGCGTAATCAAAATGGGAAAATACCTTAAGCACAGCAGTTTTGCTAGTAGCCACCTGAGATTAAATACTTTGCTTGAACCTCACCCAGAAAACCCTGTCACAACTGTGAAACCACCGTGGCAAACAATAGATGATACTGCATGAGTCCAAGGACAGAGCTGAGCTTTACATGCTTTGTTCCTGGAAATGGGTCAAAGACATTCCTATCCTTTATCGATCTTGTCATTATCCCAACATGAAACTGGGAAATAACCAATACAACTAATTTCTCAGAAGAAATTATCTGAGTGAAGAGCTTTTGTGCTCCTTAGCTGAGAGGGTCAAATGCCTCTGCAGATTTTCCTTATGATTCACTGCTTTTTTCCTTTGAGCTTTCTGCAGGTGGAAACGTTTCCTGGAAAAAACAAGGCTCCTAAAGAGAAGTAACTGCATTGTTGCACCAGCTGAAACCTTGGAGCCACCCACAAACATTTTCAGAGGCTGAAGGAGTAGCCAGGCAATAGGCGTTTTCAAATTGTTGCTATCTACCTTAAATCATCCAGCCTCCAGAATAGCCCCGTGTACTCCCAGCCTCCAGCTTTTGGCCTGAGGTTCGGGTTTCTTGGGCCTCCTGGAGTAACTCCAAATCCCAACTGAGATGACGGTGCCAAGGCCTTAAGTGCTGCAGCCCTGCTTCTATCGCTGTGCAGAGCCAGGGAAGAAAAGCGATCTGCGGCCCGCCAAGCAGACCACAAACGACTTGCTGAGTCCATTGTTGGTTCATTTTCCTCAAAATAGGGGTTCTCTTCTTTTCCCAACCATGTTTTGTACCACTATGCAATGCTGATTTGTTCCCAAATGTGAAAGGAGATTGGGGGGGGNNNTAAAAGGAAAGTCTCACGCTTGCTTTCCCAGCCTCACTGGAGCTGACAGCCGTGTCCAGCAGCAGGTGGATCACCACTGTCCCAGGGACAGACTCCACATCCACGGGGTTTCGGGTTAGGCCAGTCCCAGGATTACAGCTTGTTTGTGACCCAAATGACAGCAGCAGAAAAGCGTCCCTTTGGCTGTGCATCCTTCCTGAGCCCTTTCTCATCACACTTTGCACCTCTCCTTGTAACACACCAGTGGCACGGGCTCAGCCATGCTGGAGGTAGATGAAGAGAAGGAAAGCATTAGGGGCAGTAAGTAAGCACATGTTAAAAGTTAACGCCATCGGTTGAGAACCTCGGAGATGGCACATTATCAATCTTTGAAAGTTATTATGCAGAAGCAAACTGCTGAGTGCATAAATATTTTATAGACCTTAAACTATTGAACAGTTATTGGAGCTGGGATTTAATCTCTTTCAGCCTGACTTGACAAAATAACAAAAAAGGGTATCACAGTGAGAAAGCAGACTGCCAACTGGTATGATGAAACCCTGGAGTCTGTGCAGACAGCCCGTTCTTCTCCCATACCCGTAATTTCTGTAATTCACTGACTTTAATGAAGTTACTCTTTATTCACACCCAAAGAATAGAGTGCAAAGCTTTATTATTAATCTTTGACGGATTTGTGGTATTTGAACCTAATAACCCGCAATGCTAAGGGCATCTTCTTCTGTGTGGTAAATATTCCTAGTGCCCTTCAACTGTGGATATAGAGTCTGAGAGATTTTTCATTTTGTCATAAAACTGAAGGGATGGACTTGATATATGAGGGCTTTAACACAGGTCCTAAAGTCCTTTCCACAAACACATAGGAAAATTCCCAGTGTTTTGCTGAAGGAGTGATTTATACCCTGACAATAACCCGTTCTATCACCATAATGACTTTATTTGCTGTATAAATTTTAAGAAAAGCTGGGAAACACCCCAGTGTGGCTTTCCACCAGGTAGGATTTAGCTTCTCCTGGCTGCCCAGAAAATCCCACGCACTTTCTCAGCTGCACAAACCAAGGATGAACGCACTAAACGGCACACTGGGCTTTGCAAATCCTTTCCTTTTCAGCTGTTTCCTGCATGCTGTGGAAGGGGCTCTGCTGACAGACTCCGGACAGTTAAAATTTGCTGCCTGCCTCAGGAGCAGCTGCTGAAGCACTTCCACCTCCCATGCAGCACCGGGCTCCTGACAGGGTCCCAGTGCTCTGCGGGTACGAGGCAGGTGGAAGGTGGAGCCACCTCGGATGGAAACACAGCATCCACCGCTTTCCAGCAAGTGGGCATGGCTTCCCTGCCTGCAGTGTCCGCGGAAGAGTCTCTTCCCAGGAGGGCAGAGCAAGTGCTGCCAGTAGGAAGCTGTGGCACAGAAAATGGCCTGCTCTTAGGCACAGACTGACAGACGTGGGTTGTTTTTTTTTACCTTTTTGATTTTTTCCCCCCAAATCTCTGTGTGTGTAGCGCAGGAAGGTCTGCTCTCCTGGAGTCACTCTATAAATGAGTTGACAAGCTCTGACCCTGTGGTAGAAGGGCAAACTCCTCTGTTAATCTATTGGGAAAGGGTCTCGGTCAGGTTAAAGGGAGGCTGGTTTCTAGCTCCTGAAAACACAGTGAATATTTTCACAGACTTTTTAATGCAATACTCTGGAGCAGATTTTTCAGTAAAGGTTAAAAAATCCTTTCCTTTAGGAAAAGTATCCCTTTCTGTCACTTGGTCATGCTGAGGAGTGGTGCCCAAGGAGCATTTGAACTAGCACTGATTAGAGAAACGTTGGGCAGGATTAAACCATGCTGTGCGATAGCAGCGTGGACCCCATTAAATTAATTTAGAGTCCCCATTAAATTGAATTAGACTCCGAATTAGACTCTCCTTTACTTCTCGGGTTTACCTGACAAAAAGAAAACGGGTTGTTGTGATTTACATGCTGCTTTGACTTGTACCGTCTTCCAGCCTCTTGACATACATGACATACATATGTTTGAATCCATGGAAAATGAAGTAAATGAGGGGGGATTGAGGGAAACACAAGGATGCAACTTCCACCAGTCTGTATGTGAATTTTTCCAACTGGTCTCGGTCCTGGCAAAGGAAGGAAGCCTTAGAGGGCGCAGCAGGATGAAGACCCTTCTCCATCCCACTGTTCACCATGACATGACAGCTCCCTGTTCTCTCAAGCAGACCTAGCCCCAGTGACACTTCTGGGTTTCTTTGGTTTCCTTGAGGAGTGTGGAAAGGCTTTTATATTCACCACCTCTCTTCTTCATCCTTCCTTACTCCTACGCCTATGACAAGCAAGGAATAACATTTCTTTTATTCCCACTTAAGAAAAACTTCTAACATTTCATTCATTCATTAGCAATTTACTGTGCTTGTTTCCCTCCTGTGTCTCTGTAAAGTTGGGCAAAGAAAAGAAACTACTTATTTTGACTTTCTGCCTACTTAATATCCTTCTCCTGTTCTTATGCAACAGCACAGCATATTATTAAGAAATATTTTCTGCACTGGAGCAACTGTTTCCAGAAGCAGCTGGTACAGAAACATTCTCTCAAACTTAGGCTGTGTTTTATTTTTAAAGATACTTCTCCACAATGTAAATTCTGACTCTGGAAATTTCCTTCCAATGTTTAATCAACCCTTGGGAAACGCTCTTGCAGCAGCTGTTCTTTTGAAGCTGGCACACCAGATCAAGCTCTGTGTTAGATAAAGTGTGTTTCTCATATCTCCATTCAGAAGAGTCAACATTTAAAGGCTGAGCTAGATATCTCCCAGCTTCAGCAGTGCTAACACAGCCGCTCAGCCTGTGCCTTCAGCTGCACATTTCCAGACTTTCGGGACTTTATAGAGCTTTAGGAGTTCAATACTACTTCATAAACTAATTGTAAATTTGCCCTTATTATCCTACCTGTGTTTTGCCTTTTGTCTGAATTTTCATCCTACTCCCTTCCTTCCTTCCTTCCTTCCTTCCTTCCTTCTTTCCTTCCTTCCTTCCTTCCTTCCCTTTCTTCTTTGTTCACAGACACCTGCTTGCTAATGCCTACATATTTGAAGGGGGGCATCAGGTTTTCTCTGTGTCCACCTTGTACATATTCAGGAACTTTTCTACATGATGCTGAAGCTCCCAAAAACCTCAACCTGGGGCTGCAAGAAATCCTAAACTGTTGGAATTTAACTTTATTGGACAATACAGATAATTAAGCTCAATGTCAGTGATGCTGGAGGGAACTTTTTTTTCAGAACAGGTCCTTGACTGAGTTACTGGCAGAGTTGCTGCAGGTCCCAAGCAAACTGAAGGTACCAGTTGCATCACAGAATCCTTTTTTTTATTATAGAACCTCTAAATCACTGTTTTTTCATAAGAAACTATGAATAAAATATAAAACATATTCATAGCTTGCAAAAATCAGACAATATTCTGCCTCCTTGTGTTGTGCTATGCTCTTTCATTGTAAAATAACTGTCTGGTTTTATACAGCATGACAAGGGTTGATTTACTTTTTCTGCAGCCTTAAATTCACATAAAAGTGGCATTCATTCTTACTGTTATATGTATAGTCATTTCAGTATCAGAACAACTCAGAGTGTCAACAATTTTAGTCCTAAACATAGCAATATGAGTAAACCCAGTTTCACTTTTAGAGGTACAGAGAGCAAAATGCCTCCTCTGTGAGTCACCCGGAGTGGAGACATCCAGCAGTACAAGGACTAAGGAAGTTTTAAGACTCTCCAGGCTCCTAGGTGAGGGTCTCTTTCCAGACAGATGGATGTAAGTAGACTACAGATTCCAACAAATGTTAAGTATTGTTTTAGGCTTAAGTTCTGTTTGGCTGGTGAGCTGCAAAGTGACCTGCCGATAACTGCAGTCTAGTTCACGTGTGGTCCGGTAGATAACTAACGGCCCCAGCCCCTGCATGCACGAAGCAGAAACAGAGTCCCCCTGTGCTACATCTACAGAGGAAGCTAACAGCAATGGCTGGTGAGAGCATGTCAGGGGGTTGATAAAAGTGGGGGAGATGACAGCCAAAGGCCAAAACCCTTTGGTGCAGGGGGGGAGACCCCTGGATGTCCCACACAGCAGGCTGTGACCCCTATGCTCTCTCCACCTTCCACTCTGGACTCAGCTCAGCATGGGCACTTGCACACCTTGGGGTTTGTTAAAAGAGGAAAATCCTACTGATCCTTTCTGAGGTCATGAAGCTCTACTGACTTATAAAGTGTTGTCAGCAGTATTTGATTATTTATAATTCCCAAACAAAAATAACTGGTCTAGAGCTTACCAAATGCTTTGAATAACTTATATCTGCTCTTGTTGTTAGATAAACGGTTTAGTGAAAAACATGAAATAGAGACACAGGTCAAAATACATTTTAACCTGGCTAAAATGGGTAATGAAGGTTTTTGGATTTGACCATACATGTTCTTAGAAGTTATGGTAATAATGTGACTCAGGCCAAGAGGTTGAGAGAAGAGGAAATCAGAGAAGAGGATGCAAAAAATGAGCAACTGTGCCCAGGTGAACAGTGCACATGATAAAGTCTCCTCTGAGAGTGCAATTAGTGAGAGAAAAATGGATTACCTCAGAATTAAAACATAGTTTGGAGCACTGACATTCAGGAAGCAAAGACCCCCATGGTTATTCTGTGGCAAACATAGAGTCCTGTATCTTAAAAGCCAATATATACAAGTCAGCTCAGTGCAGTCAGCTTTTCAGTACTGCCACATATACTTTAGCAACTTAGAAAGTACCTGAGAAGACTTCATTTTTTTTTTCCCCTAACAAGTCTTCCAAATAGAGTCATGTACATTTTTCACTCAGTGCTTTGGTATCAGGGTGTTGTACATGGTTTACAAAACTGAACAACAACAACAGAAGAAGGAATTCAGCAATACATACTAATCCTGTGCTGTTTAGGAGCTTGGCAAAAATGCTATTGAATATATATATATGCATTTCAAGACTCCTGGCTTAGGCAAGGCGAAACCAAGGATGTAGCTCACACTCTGAAGAGCTTCATTCTCACTTCAGCATGTGTTTTAAATGGTCTGCAGTACTCAGTAATCTACTTTCTGGGTTCCTTCCAGGCTTCTTCATTGCTATCTCCACTTGCTGCAGAAATTGAGTACTTGTGTACGTGGGAGGCATGGTGTAGCACGGATTTATCATGGAAAAACAGAGCACTCCTTATTGGAGGCACACTGCTAATACCTCTGAAAGGCTACAGGGCCTGCTGGAAGGGACTTAAATCATCCACTGGTATTTATTTCAGCTAAAAGTTATGCATGCAAAATAGCCATAAAAAGGGTGGCTTGATGAATCTTTCCTGCCCTGAACTTGCACTGTGGATTGTTTTCCCTGCCCCTCCTAAGTGACCTGCTCTGGTGCAAATGTGTGGTGTACAACCTCTCCCATCCCTGTCCTACTGCTCCCTCCTCCTGGGGAAAGAGCCGCAAGGGAAAGCTTTTGGCTGCAAACCACTGGACCTACCCTTCTAGATGTGCGAGCCTCTGGCGGGAGCCCAGCAGCGCCTGTCCGGAGCCATCCCTCTCCTCAGCTCAGACTCTGACATGGGGACAGCACCCCTGGTGCTGGGGTGCCTCTGGCAGCCCCTTGTCCAGGCCAGCCCCTGGAGCAGTGACATTGCTGCTGCTTCAGGAGGTTTAGCTGAACCTTGGGGGTTTGCTGTTCTCGCCTTGCGCGCTGCCTGAACAGTTGCTACGTCTCAGCCCAGATGCTTTGCTTCAGAGGCAAACGGCATGATTCCTGTATACATTTGCTTTCTCAGTTTGTCAAGCACTTAAGTGCCTTTCATCTTGAAGTATCCTAAATGATAATATGCACTTATATAGCTCAAGCTCCTCTAATGAATGAGGTTCTTCATAAACACTCAGTAATTAGGCTTCACAACAGCCTGACGAGCTGGGAACAACTCTTTGTGGTGGTGCAAAGCAACGAGCTGAGGCTGCACACACAGACAAGGGTTTGAGCTACGAGCTGGACACGCAATAGCCCAGTGGCCCTGAGGCACTGGGAGCTAGGTCTGCACTGAACATGGTCTCCTTCATCTCCAGGAGGAAAGAGCATAGAAACCACAGTCTTTGCCCAGAAATTACTTCCCACATGAATGAGGAGTGAAAACTGAAAGATTTCTCATTCCTCAGTGCCTGCCCATTCCCAGTGCCAAAAGCTCATGGTGGCCCAGCCTAGCCTGTAGTCCTAGTGTTGGTGCTGCTAGTGGTGGGACAAGGACCCTGGCACCACTGCCAGGTCCATGGGGCAAAGGTGCTGGACTTAGTCATCTCAGCCTCCTGGGAAATTCATGTCCATTTCGGCCAGAGAAGGACAAGAGGCTTCTAGGCAAGCAACAAGCTTCAGACATGCATTCCTGAAGGAAAAGAAAAAGGGAAGTGTCGCTATAGTCAAGTGGGCATTTCCTATCAAAAAGCATCCCAGACAAAGAGGGAAAAAAAGCCCTAAGCAGGTCTACCCACTGACTTCTCTTGCTCTGCCTCCTTTTATACTTGTCTCGCACTGCTGTCATTTATCACTGGCAGCTCTACTATGGGAATTTCCTTTCTCTCTGATTTTTTTTTGCAGCACTTCCAGCACTGTGACAATCAGAAATTGTATGTATCACAATTGTAGCTTTCAGCTAAAAGGAAAGGGCCTCTTCTGCAAGGTCTTTCATTGTGTCTTCCATAGTTTCTCTTCCAAAGATATAATGAAAACTACTTGCTTGAATCAAAGGAATTGGCAAAGCTCAGATGCATGCAGCTGCTACTTCTCTAGTGATGCCTTACAATGCTTCCAGATACTGAACTACTTTTTGAGTGTGATCTTCCTATCTCCGTGTGTGTGTCGCTTGCTTTTTACTAACCCATAGGATCCAGGTCTCCTGCTGAAATACACAGAGACCTGATGGTAATGCTGTTGTGTTCCTTCCATGATGGCCATGAAGAAGTAAACGTACCCATTGCTCATTTTTCAAAGCCTTGAGGTTACCCCTGACCCCCAGCAGTACAGCAGGAGCGTGTTTTGCTTTGCAAAACCAACACACCAGAAAGACATGCAGGAAACCTATCCCTGTGCTGGTGCTGCTGAGGGGCCTTTTTGGTGATCTGCTTCTGCCTGCCTCCTGCCCTATGGGGATGGTCCCCCTTTGCCATTTGGGAGTTCCTTGCTGCAGCTTTTAATAGAGTTTGCTCTTTCATACACCTGGCAGCTCCCCCTTCATTTCCTCCCCTCTGTGCTGAGGGTGTTCCTGCCCTCTCAGCCCTGCTCCCTGTCTGTTTGGCTCAGCATGCCTTGGGCCTGCCTCAGTCCCTGGTAGTAAGGGACACCAGCCCTGACACCCTGCCTTGGCAAAGTTGCAGTAGTGCTTTTCTTTGCCTCCTTTCCGCCCCCCTCCTCCCCCACCCTCTTGAGGTGGGGTCTGTCTCCCCTTATACCAGATAGTGTGAGCGGAGAGAAACCAGACTCAAGCAAAATTCCCATTAACTTCAGTGGGGGCAGGATTTCACCTCAAGTGTTTCATGTTCTGGGCGCTGGACAACAACATGAAAGGACTCCACACTTGTAAAACTTGAGCCACCACAGCCATTTGAGCCAAGCAAATGCAGATGCAGTTCCTGGTACCCCCTCTAAGCCCCTCGCCGTGGCCACGCATGCTCCTTCCAAGACTTGTGAAGGTCATTAATCTCTCTAGCTGTTTATTGTCGCCATGTTGGCAGCTCTTGCCGAGTGCCTGGTTACCTCTGCACAGCCTGAACCAGGCTCTGACTGCTACCTCCCAGCGGTACCTGGAGCCTTGCTGTTTTTCAAACATCTCCCCTTCAGCCCAGCCTTTCACATCTCGTTTGCATTGTTGCTACTGATGAGGCTTTACAAGACTCTGCCTGCCTCTTGCTGGCTGGTGCCTTGCTCCTCTGGCTTCCTGAGACAAACACTTCCCCAGCACTCCTGTGTCAAATGTCTTCTTTGTTTTCCTGTGTGCTTGCCAGCTGCCTTCTGCTTATCTGTATTCAGTTTTCTCTCCACTACTGCCCTGAGCACCAGCCCTGCCCCATGTCTTGCAAATCACACTATTGCCTTCTGCCTGATGCTTGGTCTTCCATTCAGTCCCTGTCCTACAGTGGCTTTACACTGAGCTCTTGTTACTGCTTGTCTATCCCCGTATCACCATGCCTGTGTCTCAATTTTCCTACTTATTGGTCTCTTTGCTGAGCTGTTCAGTCCCTGGGAGGGTTGCTGGAAGAGCACAGCATTTCCAAGTAGACATGTCTTCTTGTCTGTGCAGTTTTTGCTCCTGGCTCTTTCCTGTCGTTCGGGCCTTTCACTTGTTTTGTAGGTACCCAGGGGAGAGGTCTTGTGAGCAGATTCCCATGGTACTGAGTCATTTGAATTTTGCTGCAGTGCATTACAACTTACTGTCTGAGAAAATATACTTTGCATTCTGTGATCTCAGTT
Source organism: Zapornia atra (assembly GCA_013400835.1). NCBI lineage: Eukaryota > Metazoa > Chordata > Aves > Gruiformes > Rallidae > Zapornia > Zapornia atra. Next base: position 158,948 of record VZTU01013356.1, read on the forward strand.
CTTGCTTGAACGCCCTCCACATCACCCATTTTTTACAAAGAAAAGTAACAATTTAATGTGGCCATGTAGTTTCTGTCTTTTAAATGGAACAAGTCAGATCTCACTCCAGTTTAGGGTTGGTATTTTCCTGGCCTGATCACTCAATCCTCACACTGCTTGATGTCTATCAGGCAAACATCCCAGTCTGGATGGAAGAGATACTTTCTGGTTTGCCTGCATGTCCATCTCCTGATGACAGTCTGCTGGGACTACTCCTCTGCCTATTGCCATGATCAGGGCTGGCCTCTAACCAAGCAGCAAGGGTGATTTCTCTGGCACTACCCCATTACCTGGAGTTCTTCAGTGTTTTTTTAGATGCCTAGACATTCCCAACATAGTGCCATCATGTGTTAAAGACTATTTACTTTCCTCACAGAAATGCAGTTTGGATGTTGTTGTAAGGGCAGTACCTTATTTTTCACTGTAATTCTAAAAAAGAATTAATGTAGTTACTTGGTGTAATTACATGGGTCATCAAGACCTCTCTGGGATACTAGTGATGCTCAAAAATTCAAAGCTGAACTAATGGACCCAAAGGAAATAGGGGAAAGAAACTCTTCTCTGGGTCTTACGCTCTTGTTGGGTATGCTGGGACGCTGCTAGCAGGGCTGATGGATTTTACTCTGCCTTATTCACAGTTGTCCTAAGACAGCAGGCTGGAGCTCTGGTTGTCTCAGGGAGCACTGAGGAGGCCTCCAAGATCTCCCTGTTCCTGTTCCTGGGATTTCCAGAGCAAGGAAGGACAGCTGCCTAGCTGCACAAATGGCCAGATTTCTTCTTTTGGTTGGGGCTTGTCAATCAACAGTCTTCAGAAGTCAACAGACGTCAGCTGTAGGGGATTAGCATTGGGCTAATTTTGCCCTAATATTGTCCTTCTGACCTTTGTGCTGAGGTTGCGGATTGCAGCGACATGTTCCTGCCTGCTTCCTCTGGCACGCGTCTCCACCTGTGATGCTTGGGAGTCGCTGGTGCCAGTCAGCTGGTGCCACAGCACCTCTCTGCCTGCCCGACACCCGCCAAGCATTACCTGCAGGAGCTGCGCCCGGCGTTGGTGGGTGCTTGACTGGCTCATCTGTCTCCGAAAGCCGGGACCCATTTCTGTGCAGCAAGTGGTGCGTGCTGCTCCATGCAGTATTAGGTAGTGTTTCCTCAGCCATTAATAACTCTTTTCAATATTCAGTTTAACTGCTTTCAGATGACGCAGATGCTTTAGTTACCCGATGGTTTCCCCCCGCCACAGGCAGACCCACTCCACGCTAGGATTAGAGGATGAATGATGCCTGTTTCTGCAGGCCTGCCTGTTCTTTATCACTGTCTCACCAAAACAAAGAGTCTGCAGCTTGGCAGTCATAGATGCACCCTAGTTTCAGCAACATCGCAGGCTCTCAGAGGCTGCAGTACCCCACAGGCCTCTTCCCAGGAGGATTGCTTTGGTACTTCCAAGTGATCCACCCAGCCACTCTGCTCCAGCAGAAGAGAGGGGTGCTCCTTGTGACAACAGCTCCAACTTCACATGTCTCAACAGCTGCCTGCATCTCCTTACTAGACACAGAATGGGTCTGTGGTAAGACCCAGTTCTTGGTAGCTTTTCTCCACCTATCCCTGTCACTTAGCGGTGCCCCATTCACCTGTCTGCACCCACAAACTGAACTGATGGTGTTTCTGACAGTGCAGGAGAGGACAGACAGCTTCCTCTAGTGTCCCATATCTGTTCTACCCTTGTGTCTTTAGTTTTTTCCCAGAATGTTAATGTCTCCAAAGTCAAAGAGGATGCCAGATTTTTCATCTGCGTAGCATAAATCTCTATTTTCCTTTTGGGTAGCCTTGGAATAGACTATTCATCCAGCATGGTTATCCTCTTTCTGTGTTTTGTGTGTTACTCTTTTCTGAAGTCTCACTCACTCCTAAGATTTTATGTGTGTGTTGATAGAAGGAGAAAGGAAATAAAAGCTTTCCCTTCTATTTCTTCTTTGCATGACTATTGCCATGGCTCGCTACAAGCATTTGGGTTTTGCTCTCACTTGCCCCCTACTCAAAGTATCTTTTTCCTGGAAATCCAGCACTGATATGTTCTGACTCTCATTCTGCCAATTGATACTGCTTTATCTACACCTGGAGTCGGTTTGTTCATTCCACAACCTGTGAACAGCATGGATGGAGTGGGGGCTGAGGTTGGGAAAAGAAAGATGAAGATATACAAAGATGTTGCACCTGTGGCAAATGTCAAGCCATAAGCACACAGACTGACCTTTCACTGCCTTCTCCAAAATCTTCTGCCTTGCAGGCTGATTTCCTCCCCCAGCTTCCATGCAGGTTCATATAACCAGAGTCTAGCTTGAGACCTCCTACCAGCATGACCTCCTACCTTCAAATCACTGGTTTTATTAAAACATTCCTCCAAGGTAGTCTGGGTCTATTTCACAAACGGGGAACCAAAAATTCCAGAAGCTGAATGCTTTTCTTGGGGGGAGGGAGGAAAAGTTTATTTGAATAAAAGTAAGTGGTATGAAAGAGGCCACAAATATTTTATTCCTATATAACAGTGTAAGAGCAGAGAGGAGAAAGCTTTAGATGGTCTGTGCAATGTCAGGTTAGAAAGTCAGACATTTCTGATTTCTAATTCATCCCAAGATAAGGGTTAACGCCATAGTATAATTGTTTTAATACACAAGAGAGACAATAAGATCTCCTTATCTGGGGGGTTGAGGGTTGGAGGGAAAATCTGGGAAGCATGTACTTTGTATATATAAAGCATTTTAGAGAGTGAAAGTTACTTCTGCAGGCCCTTCTGTTTGCTCCACCTTGACAACACAGGTGCTTGCAGGTCCCATTCCAAAAATATTGTGTGCCCTGTGTTAGGGCAGAGCCAGGCCTGGTATCTTGACAAGAGTCCTGGCTGTCTTCTGCAATGTGGAAAAACCACAACTTCTTAGAAGCATATTAAGGAAAAATAAATACATAAGGAAGGAAGAGGTTACGGCCTCTAAGGGAGCTTTAAAGTGTCAGTGAGGGGGGAGGTTAGATCCCAGGACTCTTTAATATTAATTACGTATTTTTCTAAGTAGCAGGGAAAAAAATACAAAATTAAAATAAAAACTATCAGTAACATAAAGAAAGAAATGAGCTTCAGATTGAAGGATTTGTGTCAACATCTGGACCTGGGGCTTGAAAACTAGGTGGCTGAGGTCATTCCATTTTACAAAGCCAGCTCATGAGCAGCATACACAGCATATGAACAAGTGCGAAGCCTGTAGTCACATAAACAGTGTATTTCATTCCTGGACACTGAAATAACAAAAAGGGCAGAGTCAAAGGGCTCCTCTCAGCACATGCACTTTAAATGTATGTGAAGGGTCCATATGACACTGAAATAATAATGCTGGGAATATGGAAAATGAGACTAAGCAATATTTACATTACCCTTCCTTTTTTTACTGGGGTGAAGGGTTAAATTTTGTTAACGATAGGCTGATTTGGTTGAGAATGCAGGGTTCATCACTTTTCCAGAGCTGTCTAACAAATAAAATTAATAAAATGTTTTCATAGGATCAAATTCTCATTGTAATCGTAAGTAATTTCTCCCAGAAAACACGTTTACTTGTTACAAGAACAAACTTGCTTTACAGTGCAAACTGAAATAAAAAAAAAAAATTGGCATCCTTCTCTCCCATGTATCTTTCCATCCCAGCCAGGAGATCAGAGCTACACGTGCAGGGATTAATTGTGGCAGCTGTTATTGTCACCTATGACACCTATTAGCAAGAAGCCAGCTCTAGTCCCAGTATAACAAAGGAGAGCTGTATCCACAGCCATATATTGGCCTCATGCTTTTTGGTTGAAATTAGCAATGCTGGTAAGTTTAAAGGCAGCTCTATGAGCAGAAAGCTCTTCGCTATCTAGAAAACCGGGCCCATGTGTCTCAAAACCAGGGATGTGTCTCAGAATCAAAGTCTGAACACACTGGCATAGTGCTCTGCAACAGCCAAAAAGACAAGCAGCCTGTTAGGAGAGAAACAGCTGACCAGGACACAGTGTGCAGCTACGGTGATCTCATTTCAGATGATAGAGAGTAGGATAGCAAAGAATAAAGGGTGTATGATGAGGATCAGTAGTACAGAATGATGTTTGTGCAGGGCACCTGCAGTGGGTAGGAAATGAGGGGACTCCTCTTTTGTAGGGTTGTAGTGGGAAGAAAGATGAGACAATTGGACACTATCTGTTACAACAGGTTTGGGGGTGATTTGTGATTTGGAATTAAACACTATAATAGAGGATCTGTCCATCTGCAGGTGATGAGCCCAATACTCCAGACTGAACTTTCTACTCTAAAATTCCTTGAAATACTGATTGTTACAAACTGGGAGGGTACTGAGGAGACTCATTCTGTAGCTGCCCCTTTCTACGTGGGGCTCTAAATACACTAGGGACAGGACTGGGGGCTGGAGGGGCTGGGTCTGATCCAATTTCCTAGGTTGCATAACCTTAAGAGAGTTACAGGCAGGTGGCAGCTGTGTACATAGCATGTTCAACCATGCAAACATCTCCATGGTCAAAACATGAACATAGAGACTACAGTCATCATGAGCTTGGAGGTTTGAAGAGGACATCTGGCCTGTCCCCACAGCCAGTCCCTAAACACCACCAAACCTGATTGCTGGGAATGTGGATGCTACCCTTTGTGGGGGATTTACATTCACACTCAGCTTAATTCTCTCTTGTCTAAATATGAGTGACCTGTGATGTTGATATCTATTTGGTAAATACTGATTACCTTCACCTAGTGACAACCCAAATGTTTTCAAAGGACAAGCCAATGATCTGCATGATTCACACCACAAAGTGTCTGTTTACATTTGTTTCATCAAAAATCGCCACAAGGCAATACTTAGCTGAGATAGCCTTAAAGTAAAAGTTTGCCTGCATAGCCTTCAAAGCTGATTGTCAACTTGGAAAGTAATAATTGGAAGCTCTTTTCCCTTCTCTGATCCACGTTTGGTTTTGTTGCATAAAATCACATGTAAACCACTGCTGTCTTGTGGTCAGGTGGGACCATGGTTCAGATAGAAGTTCTATGACAAACAAACCTCCTAGAAATCATGGACCTGAAAGGAAATGAGAGATCTTACATAGGTGGTGGATTGAAATGTGTTACCAAATTGTGGTAGCTCTTGATCCTAGCAGAGACACATTAGCCAACACTATGTTCACAGTGTTAATCTGGGCCTGCAGATGTTATGGAGAGAGCCAACCTCTGCAGAATAAATTAATTCTGTTTACATACACCACCCCTAATATAGGGCGAAAGGTAAAGTGGAAGGACTGAATGACTTCAGAAATTGGTAAGGAAAGAGAAAACCTTCCACAGGTTGAGGACTGGTAGCAATGGACAATTGAGTACTGGTTCCCAGCTGGTGGCTGCGCTCATGTGATGGTGTCTGCAAACACAAGGGTGCAAATTGCAACCCACTTGCCCAGATGGCTTTCCTTTGGGTCTCTGGATAAAACCAAGGTTTCATTAGGCCACAAAAGCCACAAGGCTTCATCCTGATGACACAGGTTGTTTGGGCTGGAGCTGATGCACTGCTTGTGGGACAGGGAGGAAAAGGTTGGGCCCCACTGCAGCTGCTTGGTGGATGGGCAGAAAAATCTGTTTCTCAGCACGCTTCTTCTGGCAGTTCTATGTGACCATGAAGGCCAGGAAGGGGAAAGCCTTAGGTAGAAAAAGACATATTGTCCAGTCCATTTTCTTCAAAATGTCAGACTACTTCCTGAACTCAAAAATTCAAAGAAAAATTTCCAAGAGAGCTGATGAAATATTTTTATACAATTTGTCACTTGAGACCTATATTTTCATTCTTTGAATTTTGCCAGTCATTTCAAGGGTTTCAGCACAGAGAAAAACATCTTGTCTCCATAACCACAAACAAACAACATCACAACAAGGGAGATACCTCTTCCAGCTTCAGACTCAATCTAACAATTTATCAGAGCAAATCTTTTATAAGACTTCTGAGTAATTTGGTTTTGCTGCTGTGACAGTATTTTCTTATTGAGATTCACAGGTTCAACATTTCCGCTAATGTTTCATTTCAGACACTGTCTGCTAGGTGGATGCTTCTGCTCTCTTTTTCCTTCAGGAATGGAAGTTGATGACAATAGGCACTTTTTTGTAAAAAAGAGACCACTTCAGAAGAATCTGTCCTGCTTTACCAGTGTGGAGGGGAACATACTTGCTTAATGTATGTGCTTCTAGTCTCCCAAAATGCATGGGCCTTCTCTGGACAGAAAAAAAAAAAAGATGAAACAAAGTCGTATCCTGCACTTTGGAGGGAGGTTGCACACTACTGTAACTCTGCTGAGTTCTGTAAGAGTGCAATGTATAGGCTTGGCTCAATTTTTAAAACAAATTTAATCACTTTTTTTTTTATTTGCCCATTTTTCTCCCCAAATCCTTGTTATGACAGCTTGCATAATCTACTATTAAGATTTATTTCCTTCCCATTTCTTAATGTTCCCTGGAGACAGCAAAACAGCCTATCAGTTAACATAAATTTTAAAATGGAGTCCAAATATTTGATTGAATTGGTTGTGTCAGTGACTTAATCACCTAATTGCTGGGATTCTATTTCTGTGATACAGATTGTCAGTGAGTTTGGAAGATCAGTTACATTGCTGGAGACTGGAAATAATCTCCTTCCAAATGCCATAAATAGTTGAACAATACAGGCAAAATATGCCCTGAATGTACATCCAATGCAAACTTTGGCTTAAACAAGTCAGAACAGCGTGTCTGTTTTTCTTTAAATTTATTTTTATAGAATACTAGGTGTCTATTTGAATTATACTTTAAGATGGTGGGATTATTAAAAATATGCTTTCGCATGTGTATCTTCAAAGCCGCATTCAAGATCTTTAAGATCTTTTTTTCTTACACATAGTCTTAGATTATTTGGGTTCATGATACAGGAGCAAACAGCTCATTTTTGAACACATGTAATCAATAACATGATTGTCCACCATCTGCAGTGCAGAAACAGAGAGAACCTGGAGGGTTGAAGCTTTTTTAATTCCAAAAGGAAATATCCTAAGATGAGAGTGAATTAATCTTTGGAAATGACATCTCACATCTTTGCCTTAAAGATGGATTCTAGATAAAATCTCATCAGCCTTTCTGTTTTTATTTAAGTAAAGCATGTTCTTTAATGGTTAATAACAGCATCACTCAGAATCTATATATTAAATAAGCTCTAAAAGTTTTTTATAATTGTCGGTTAGTGAGTGTATATAAAACCTGGCAAACTCAGCTAGTGCTCACTCCGTTCCTCAGTTCAACTGGGGATGGAAAGAGAGCCAAAACACGTTCTTGAAACTGGAGAAAGCCTGAGGTGTGGCATGGAGCAAGAGCAGGGAGTAAATGTGCTCCATAAAAAGGTGCTCTGCCCGCTCTTCTTGTAGTAATTCACCCTTTAACACACTAATATCTTTGGAAATGGTAATTTTTTTGGCAAATCCCGGGATGTGAACTTATCCAAGTTGTGTTCCAGTACTGGTAGAAGAAAGCCTTGTGATAATGCCAGGAGGTCTCATGGAAATTTTGGGTGGAGACTTAGGGTAGGTAACTGCTGCAGAGGAGGAGGTTTGTGGCTGCGTGGCAGAGGCACTGCTGCCCCATTGCCCGCCAAGGGCTGCAACTGAGGAAGGGCACCTGGCCATGGGCACTGCAACCCTATAAACTCTCAACAAATTCCATCTCTGAACATGAAACCCAATGGCTTTAACAGCTCTGCTGCTTACAGGACCTCTTCCTACATGACTGACAGGGAATCACAGGCCAGCCATGGCCAGCCACAGGGCCCCCCAGGTGGAAGGCAGCCCAGCTCTTTGCATCACCCTGGGCTGCCAGGAGCTGTGTCCAAAGAGATGCCCTAGCTCCTGCCACAATACAAGAATAAGAGAAGAGAGCTGGGCCCTCGATGGGGCCATGAGAGGTAATGCTCACACCCCAGGAAATGAAGGTACAGGTGTAAGTGAAACAAGCATCGGTCCTCGCCATCACAGCAGGTCTGTGGGGTCTCATTATGGACCACGAAAAGCTGCCTGGGACCTCAGCTGAGCTCTGCTCACAGTCGGAGCAGCAGGAGCACTACCTGGAGAAGTGCAATACACTACTTCTGAAACCTCACCTTCTGAATTAAACTCACTGCAGTGTGCAGAAATTCATGGAACATTTTAGGCTTGGACACACCTGTGTTTTACAGTGTCTGCAAACGGGCGAGGCTGGAGCGATGCGGCAGGCGGATGGATACTCTGAGCTTCTCTGTAGCCTCGCTCTGTCTCCACGAACCTAAACAATTATAACTTGCATGTGGCCAAACAGGTATTGGATTGTTCTCACTTTTTGTAAATTAAATTACTTGCCAGACTGAGACCTTGTGTGCCAAGTTTCAGACTGGAGTGTGTTCGGTGGCTGAGTTACAGACCCCTGGAAGAAGAGGTTTGTGACGTAAATGCTGACACAGCCAAAGCCATAACAGGGTGAACAGTATTGCAATGATATCCTATTTACTTCTAGCAAGGAGCATGTAAGGAAAACTAAATAACGTATTCCTGCTACTACAGATCATTTCAACAGTAAAACTTGTCTCTGATTTTCTTTGGTAGATTAAACCAACAAAGTTTGTGCATTGCTTAAGGCAGAGTAGCAATGGTCTGTCTGTTCCTGTGCATCGCGAGATTTACAAATCTGCACATGATGAAGCACTCCCACATTAATTTTAAATTTATTAAATACTATTTTACAGAAAATGACAATCGAGGAAAAGCAGAAAAGCATAGCACAGAGTAAGCAAAACTGCAGCAGCTTATTGCCAATGACTGCAACCATTACAAAGGGATGTATAGGTGACTGCTCTGTGTGATTGAGTACCCAAATGTTAGCTGGTGTTGCTTTTTTTCCAGGTATGAATAATTTACAGCAGAAATCTCAGAAATGCCGGTCTCTGCCACTAACACACAGACAGCACATGAGTTAGGGATCTACAGGGTGTGGAATCTGTGCAGTCAAATTATCTCTAGGTCAGTCTCCTGCAAGAATCAGTGCCTATGCTTTGGCACTTCTGCATTGTGACCTCTCTGATGTCCATTACTGGGTCTGGAAACCTGGGCTCGGCAAGATGCAGCATAAAATAAACCTACTCCTTCTGAGAAGTGGTTTTTTGGGCACCGTCATCACTTCTGGATGAAATACGTTCAGCCTTGTAGAGGGGACAAATAAGCCTACACATGCGATGTATAATGTTTGCTTTTGTTCTTTACAAAACTGAAATGACTGAAATAATATTTCAGGAGAAGATTTTGCTATACTTGCTCCAGTGTGCCTTGGCAGTCCCCACACCGTGAATAGTTTCTCCAACTTTGGTGGAATGCCTCTTGGACAGAGGATAGGGCTCACGGTGAATTTAGCTGGCCTGCTGCTGCTGCAGGAATCCAGGGGCACGCTGTTACGCATTATATAGGAAAAATTACACAAATGTCCAATGACAAGTGTATTTTGTCAACATTGTATCCAAGAAAAACCATTGTATACATTAAGGAATGTGTCTTTTTGGCACTCGCTGAAATAAGAACAGTGAAGAATTTGTGGTCTGGGCTCTTTTTAAATCTTTACATGATGGGACTGAGCAACTGTTTCTGAGCATTTTTGCAGCACTGCCCTGTACCCTTCCCCTTCCCTGCTCCCCCTGACAACTTTTCTGTATAGCTTGCTGAGCTTTTGCTTGAGCTCAGCCGCTACTGGTAAATCTCGCGAATTTTCTGCTTGAGCCCCTTTCTGCTTCGGCTCAGGACTCAAACTGAAAAACTCAAACTGATTTTCTTTTTTGTAACTTGTTTATTTCTCTGCCTACAAAGCAAAGGCAGCCTTTGCTCTGTAATTTAATGTCCACCTCTTTTTCTGCCAAGGTTGGTTCGGTATTTCCTTTACAAACCTCAATTGTTGGCATCAAAAACTTGGCCATTTCAACTCTACTGAACTAAAACTTGGCCAAAAAAAATTGTCAGCTAGCATTTAAATTGTTCTACTACAATTTCTTTCTTTTTATGAGCAATTTATGACCAGTCTCTATCCCTGCGACCCTCAGTGTGCTTCTAGATCCCCTGAAGGTGAATCACTGGAAGCAACTGGCTTGAGAACACCGCTGACTCCCCTTACAAACACTGAAACCACAGACTGCAGAACCCAGGCTCTGTACGGGAACCCAGTTATCATTCTGCCTGTCTGTCTGCAGGCAGCCTTTCTTACTCTTCCCATATCAGGCAAAAGTCCCTCTACAGAAGCTACGAGGTAGAGAGTCCTTACTGAAGTCGGAAGGGCAGAGAAGGAAGAAGGCACACAGTAAATCCCTCCCAGTGCATGGCCTGGTCTTGGTGACCTCAGTGCTCTGGCAAGAACTTCCTTCTTAGAAAAGGAGACACACCATAAAGTGCTTACTACTTGCAGTAGTTTACAGGAGGCTGCACCAACTAACTGTGCCTAAAAGCAGTGGGACCATGGGATAGGGAAACCTGGAAGAAGCATGACAGAAGCAAGGCCTGGGAGGGTGCTCACCCCAGCCCAGAGCAACAGCTTCCAGCTAGGGGAAGGAACAAGGCAACGGGCCATGTTGCAGGGCTGGGTGAGAAGGGGGAAAAGCCCTTGACCGCTGCCTGTGCCAAGCATAGGTGATGTTGGTGCAAGAAGCTGCCAGGCTGGGTCATGCCAGCATCATGCCACCCCTGCATCACCATTTCACTGGAAACCCCCTTTAAATCCTCAAACCAAGCCCTCACGGCAGCTAGTCAAATTCTCCCAGGATTATGGGCTTTATTTGCCTTTTCTGTCTGGAGAAAGAGGCAGGAGGAGCTCCACCAGGTAGGCTTAGCATCCCCCATTCAAGGTGAGACCCACGTCTGGTATTTTAGCAAACATTCCCCTGAAAATGTATTTGGCCTTGCTGCTAACGATCAAGAGCAAGCAGCACAGTCTCAGCAACCTGTCCAATCCTGGCTTATTTCTTCTGAAGCAACAGTGCAGTGATGAAGAAAAGTGAGTAACTAAAATACAGAAACACCTGCATCAGTCTAAAGAAGTATGTATAATTTTTATATGATTCTCTTTCCTCGTATTTCTCCCTCCTGTGAAAAAAGCAGCCAAAACCTGGCAATATGGTACAGGAGCATCGCAGGAGATGTGACTGGGACACGGCTTTTCCAGGCAAACACCCATCAGGATCCAGTGCAGGGAGAACAATGTTTGGGAAATGTGTGAACTCAGCTCTAGGCAGTTTCTGGGCAGATCTAAATGCATAAGTGAAGCAGAACATGCTCTTTCACTGCTGCAGGAAAAATTATGAGTCAGGAAAGTAGACCCACTTAACAAGCACAGAACCTACCTTGAAGCATTCAGATCCCAGTACAGCCCGACGCTCAGTGGGGATCACTGGCTCTCCTAAAAGCACACACCCATTTGGAGGGTTTCTGAAAGGCTTGAGGGAATGCTGAGGGATTAACAGAGACACCCCCCCCCCAACACACGCAAAACGTACGATCATGTTTAATTTCTAAAATCAGGAAGTTTAAAAATTATTCAGAAAAATTATCTGAAGTGAGATAACAAAAATTAAGAAACACTTAATCTCAGTGCAAGTGTGTTTATTACCCATGGCCACTGAACCCCTAACATACTGACTGCTTTGCCACTTGCATAGTAAGGACCATCTGGTTTTCCATCCAATATGAACACTGAAAACACTACAGTGTCTGTGGAAACAGAAACTATGCTTAGCTCTTCCTTTAGCCCATTTTGATACTGGCTATCCTGTGAAATAATAGCCATAAGATATTTTTCTGATTCCAAGGCCACTGTGTTTGAGATGCAACTGTTTCCTTTGTTAAAGCCACCAAAGAAACCGTCAGAAGGGATTTGTGCTCATCTTTCATGGAAGTCCCATGCAAAAATAACTTTGATATAAGGGATGATTTTGCCTAAAAAGCATCTTACTATATAAATATTTATTACCAGGTTTTATCTCTTTCTCCAGAGCTTTGGTGACTCCTGCTCCTTGGCTGAAGGCACTAGAGTGAGTAGGCCATTAATCAGACTGAAATCACAATTCCTGCTTTCTTGTAGAGTACATTTAAGGGAATACACAATTTGCCTTCTAACCGTTCTCTGTAGCAAGTAGTACTGATAGAACACCTCAAAGATGCAATTTTTAACTTAAAGTGTACCCGAATTCACTTCAGTCCTGACCTTCCCTGCTGACCAGCTGACATCCTGCTATGTGTGGTGTCTCAAAGCATGGGCTGGCCCTCACCCAGCCCTCCTCTTGAGTGGGTACATCAGAGTGGCATCCCAGCAGCATGGGAGCTCCCTCTGCCAGCCAGCCCTGCTCTGATGGCCAAATGCAGCACATTTTCCCAGAGCCAGCTGGTAATTAAAAACTGATCCTAGGGAAAAAAAGCAGGGGGAAAAAAAAAGCCAGGAAAAATACATTCTGTGCTTATTTGTCCAAAAAGCATGAGTAGAATGGGGTGGAGCTGCTCAAAGAGGCATAGTTAAGGATGGTAATCATAGAATCATAGAATGTGTAAGGTTGGGACCTTTAAAGGTCATCTAGTCCAATCACCCTGCAGTAAGCAGGGACACCTTTAACTAGATCAGGTTGCTCAGAGCTTCATCAAGCCTGACCTTGAATGTTTCCAGGACATAGTGTTTAGTTCTTCCTCAGAAAGCCAAGGAAAGGCATGTGCAAGTCCCATCCTCCCTATCTCTGACGCCCCCCTCCCTCCCAAACCTCACAGAAGCCATGCAGTTAGTGGGAGCTGGGTTCACTTTGAAGAAGCAGGGAGAACAGGGGAAAGACTTCCTGACCATGATCTGGCCACAAGATTCCTGGGAAATGTAGCAGAGGCTACCTGAGTCCTGGCAAATCACACACACAGGTAATTACAGATTTTAAAGGCAAGCCTCCTCTCATTTTGAAGGGGAAGAAGATATTCAGAGTACTGTGATTTAACTTCTGGATAGCAACTCCATTTTTAGTCTGCTAGCAATGAAAGGCCACTTGGGTTTAAGGTGCACCTTAAGTTCTCCTTGATTGACATGGGAAAAACATTTCAAAGCCTAGTGTGCCAGGATGGATGACATTATTTTCCTGATCCCAGTTGCAGGGTATTCTCTTGGGATAGGTGGCATAGCATCTGACTCATCTGCTGGTAGGGAGTGCTGCTAAGTGACCACAAGTTAAATAAACTTGAATTCCTCAGTCATGACTGAGGGATAATGAGGAAAGTCCCCCCCCTGCTCTGCAAGTAGCTTCTGCAGGTGTTGGACATCTGGAACTCCCTCAGCTCCAAAGACCTATTAACTACAGAGGAGAGAACAGATTGAGTAGATTACTGTGTTTTTGGATGACACGAGAAATCAGAGACCTTTCTGATGAATAAACACTGTTTGTAAGTGCTAGCTACAATCCTTCCCATGTTAAATGGCTTTTCTCTAGTAGTTACCACGAAGTCTTTGGTTTTTATGAAAAGTATATACAAGTTACCTCGTCAGGACAATCCACATAAAACCCCCAAATAAATTCTCAGGCGTGTGAGTCATTTATTTTATCATATGTCAGGAAAACAGAATATATGTATAAGGCCACATAATTCTGTAAAGATAACTTGTGCTGAAATTCAACAAAGTGTGTTATTTTTAGTAGTTGCAAATCATAAGTGGACATTTTACAGAGAAACCTACAAAAGTTAGTTGTACTTTCTGGTAGTAATTACCTCCCACAAATATGACTCACTTCTGCAGTTTAAATGCACTGGTTTAGTGTCCCAAAATCAACAGTTTTATAAATAAATCTCTGAATCACAGACTGAATGCCTGAAGTGTTTAAATATTTCTTACTGGCCTGGGAAGTAGTTTGAATTTAAGGCTTTTACTTCATAAAAAATACCCGGTAAGCAGTGCTGATACGAAAAGGGAGTACATACAGACAAAACAGGGAGGATGCAGGGAGCTCTGGGGCAGGAGAGCATAAACGAAGTTTTCTGAGCCTTTAGTGCTTGTGTTGCCATGAAGCGGGATTGCCAAGTTAGATGTGAGCAGGACCCAAAGTGGAATTAGTTTCTCTGTTTCACAGCATCCTCTTCTATGGAAAGTGTGCCCGGAGCTGAGGTTGCCTTATGGCATGTTTTTTTTCGGGGGACCTGCTCAGCTCTGCCGGGAGGCAACGCAGGTCACCCCCGCAAAGCAATGCCGGCTCTCTCACTGAAGAATGGCAGTAAAAGAAGCCTCTCCTTCAAAAGCCAACTCACTACAAAGTTAAAGAAGTTAATTACTTCTTCTCCAGCTCATTGGATTTTATATTGTTAAAACTATAGTATTGTTTTTTTTTAAATTACGTGGGGAGCCCGGACGCCTTGTGCTTGTGGGGGTGTGTGTGGGCGAGCGCACTGGGGTTCGCCTCCCGACGGCGAGCACAGGCGCGTTCCTGCCGCTGCCGTGGGTCACGGTCCCCCGGCCAGCTGCTGCGTGGTGGAGGGAGGCCTCAAACCAAGCTGCCCTCAAGGGCTACCGGCACCAAAGGGTGCAGGGCAACTGCTGCTCTTCGGAGCAGAACTGCATCAGCCATCCCCCGTCCCCACCGCTGCTGCTCAATTCAGTTTTCAGCTCTTTCTGGGTTCGCTTCCTGCTCTGCAGCTGTTCTCGCAGCCGGACTGTCTGCCTGGAGCTGGCAGGATGCGGGGAAACACATCGGCTCGGCTGCCGCCAAGGGCCGGCTCCTGCCAGGGAGCCAGGGCCGCTGCCGGAGGTCGCCGAGCCTCCCCAGGCTTGGAGGGCTGGCTCCCGCACTCCTCTCACCCCCGGCTGACCCACCGCTCCCAGCCTGAGCGGCGGTGGAAGGACCCAGCTCATACCCGAAGTCCAACCCATGGCAGCGCTGCACCAGAGAAGTGTCATCTCCAGTCCGGCAGCAAGTTTGCTGACAGGGCCACGCTGCCGCAGCCATGCTGGCAGCCTTGCTGCACGTAGAGCCAGCGTACGGAGTATTGGAAAGCCGGGGCCGGNAAACAAAAAAGAATAAAAAAAGACTATTCTTACCTGTAGAGCTTTACCCAAAGGAAAATAAGCTCTCCCAGAAAAAGCATGAATTTTTGTTACGTCCTTGTGGGCGTTCTTCTAGTTTCAGAGCACATTAAACTCGGATTTTTCCCAGCCAGAAAGGAATCGTTCCCCTAGCTGATACTGCTACCCCAGCACGGCTTTCTTGACTAGAGGTGACCTAAATAAAACTAATCTGATCTGATATAAAGGCAGAAATATTTATACATATGCAGATGTAAAAAAGCCTGATTTATGCACTGCTAAGTTTGCAAAAAACACCCAGAACACACAAAAAAATGCAGATATGCGGTTGTAACCTATAAACCTTTGACTTTCTTTAATTACAAGCTGACAATTAAATTCACTACTGAATCTGGTATCGCTGGTGAGAAGTTATATATTGCCAGTGACAGCACAGAACATGCAGTTCTTTTTATTTATATTTAATTAGGGGAAAAAAAAAGTTAAGAGAAAAAAAGAAAAGGCCAGAGAACAGAAAATTAAAGAAACAGGAGCCGAATAAAAGAAAGAAGGAAAAGAACAAGGATATTTTAGGTGTCATCCTCTAGCAATTAATCAAAGATTTCTAAAAAGTTCAAGCGCAGACTCTGCAGCCTTATCTTGGTTTCATAGTCTTGGTGTGATCTAGAAAACAGCACACTTCTGAGAAAATGCGCTCACCTCTTGGCTGACTCATCCACAGACTTCTCTCCTGTATTTATATTTCAGCTACTATAAAATTTCTACTGCTTTTCCCACCTTTTTCCCCACCTTTGTGGGACATGCAGATCACTGCTGCCTTTGCTGCGTGACCCCTTGGAGACCTGCTGTATCAGCCCCCTAAACCAGCAAATCCTCCACCTGTGAGCTTTTAAAGTATTTCATTTGAAACGGGATGGGAAAATGACATTGTCTCTGCTTACCTTCAGCAATTAGAAAGTCTGATAACTTCTGTCAGGCTTGGTTAAATCCATATAAATTCATTTTATCTAGAAATAGATGTTCCTCTGATATTATGCAGGCAAAGATTAGAACAAAGCACATCATGACATACATTGTGAAGCTCCATTTTTGATGACTGTGCACAATAGCATTTAAACAATTGCATAATAACCCTACAGTGATTCCCTGTGAGCTGCAAATTCCGTGTGTATTGCCAGTACTGCAACACTCACTTTCCACAAGCTGTAAGCCCCGGCGCAGCAGGCAGGCACGTGCTGTCTAAGATGATCTGAATTGATGCAACTCAACCCACCTCCCCCCAACAACCCAACACTACAAACTTCCTGATTCTCCTACTTAAAGTCATACTTTATTCTTTTTCATAAAATACCAGTATCTTGAAGAAAATGAGTAGATAATAATGAGAATGAGGTGACATCATCGATATAGCATAGCTATTTTCAGAAAAAGTCAGAAAGGGGGAGTAAGGTAATAGAAGTGAGCTGGAACTTCGAAGCAGAAAGTGTCAAGAACGTCACCTAACAACAAGAATGAAATGGAAACAACCAAAGAGGGAGATAAGCGTGAATGTGCTGGCTGATGACAGGATTACCGTAGCCTACCAGACAGTGCTGTGCTGAGAAATGACAAACATGATCATAGGATGCAAAATATTATCATAGGATACGGAAGAGTGTCAGTAGTGCATGGGGAAAATTCAGGCTCTTGTCCAAGGCATTGGTGACACCTCTCCAGAAATCTTTTCAGTGACTGGGTTCCTCACATTCAGAAAAGAAAAAGTCAAACTGTGGTGGGTACAGAGGAAAGCTACAAGGTTAAACAGTTTACTTTCTAAGTAAACTACCTTAGAAGACTAAAAAAATTGCTAAATAAAGCCAGACAAGACCTGGCTTTTCAGTTGCAAAAAGGAAAATATTATTGGTGCTAAAGGAAAAAAAAGGGGCATAGGTTTATAAATACCATAGCAATGAAACATATCTGTAGAACTCAGTGGGTTTGAAAATCCACTATGGCTTTTCTGAACAATGCCAGAGGGCTGTGCAGGCACAGCAGCCGTCCCCGAGCCAAGCCAGCGATCTCAGACTGGGCGCAGACAGGCCCAGTCCACTGGGTCCAGAGGCAGAGCAGAGCATACAGCCAAAAGAGCTGGCAGATCACCGGGACCCACTGTGCCCACACTGCCTGCTGCCCCTGCCCCTACCCCTCAGTCAGCCTTACAAATGGGAGCCCCAGCTTATGGGGGCACTGCAGTGGTATACAAATGCTGCCCTTATCCTCCAGAGTCACTCTCCCAGGCAGAAGAAGCTTTCTGTTAAACAGCCCCGGGAAAGACTATTTACATTCTCTCACATCATGGCTCTATGAGGTGGACTCATGCAAAGGGTGCCCAAAACATAAACACCCCAAGGCTTAGCCCTTCAGGGAGCAGAGCTCAGATACAGTCTCCCCTGTTGCTCTGCCACTCCCTCCAAGGACAGATGAGGTCACGTTTCTCCTTTCTGGTCGGGGCCTGTGAGTTTCTGCACAGGTTGTGCCTTAGGCATGACCATCACATGGCACCCTCTGTCCTCACCTGCTCTCACCTCCCTGCAGAGAGGCCAGGCATAATTGGGTTCCTATTTTTGGTCCTGCTACAGAATGCCTGAAAAGGAAGAAAATTTTCTTCACAGCGAAGAGATTTGAAAGAGAAAAAAATGCTCCCTGAGTCAACTGAGCTCGGTGACTCCTGGTGTGGTCCCTATATGTGTTTAAATGCTTAATGTAGATGCTCTAAACCTTCTCCAATGCTCTGTGTAGACATTGGTCTTCTGCTTGGGATCATAGTCGTGAAATGCTTCAAGTGGTGAGTGTGCTGTCCTATCTCTGGCTGCAGTGACAGAGAGGACAGCTATGTAACCAACGGAGGCAGGAGCCTGGCACATCACTATGAGAACGCAATTCGAAGCAGTGAAGAAAATGGAGTCTGATTAATGCATCCGCAGTGCAAAAATGGACAGTGATTGTCCTTTGTTTCTCTGTTTGTGACTTTGCAATGTGGATTTGATTACAGCAGCCTGAACTCAGCAGATTTCCTCCCTGTGAACCGTGGAAAACATTGATGCTCTATTTACAAAGAATTTCTGGGAAGCCTGTTGCACATACGTATCAACAACTACTTGCTTGGATGGTTTTTATTTAATAGGGGCTTGAAAAGCATATGGAGAATATTTCTGCTGTTGTGCATTTAGCTTAGAGATGTGCCATGCCTGGAGGAGTAAGCTCTTAGGAGTTACAGTGCTTTTGTATCTGTGTATGGCGTGCTGGTGCAGGGATGCGTATTTGGGCACTTGTCTTTATCGTAATCTCTGGGGCCTGTGGCTGGGTTGTATCTTGCTGGAGCACTCAGCCTGTGTGTGAGCAAGGCTCTGTGTAGAACTTGTGTTTGCTAGGATTTTTTGCTCAAGGCTTTGAGTTTTATAACATTTTCTATGACGTTTGCTCTTTGAAACAATATCTACAATATGTTCATTTTCCTTTTACTCCAAGCTCCAGCAATCACCCTAAAAAGGCATTACATAATGTAGCACATCTGGCCTGGAAAAGAACAGTTCAGATGTTCTATATTTGGGTTGCGATCATTATTTTAATGCAGGTCTAGTGAGGGGATTTAAAGATAGATAATGTCTCTAAAATTTGAAAAATTCGACCATGTCCTTTTATGGTATTTGTTTGCACTGACCTTTTATTTCCAGATGACAGGAGAAGCTCTTTAGAGCCAACACTGGGAGCAGTACAGTGTACAAGCAAGGTGCGTCAAGAGTCTGCAGGCACCCACTATATCCTGCACTTGTGGCTGAACAAGTGGGAATTGTAGCCCTGGGACCCCACAACATTCAGTTACACTTGTGTTTCTGATGACTTGCTCCCTTACAAATAGCTTCTGAATTTCCAGGCCTGAACACACAAACAGCAGGTTTTATTTGAAAATAACGCAGTGTCTGATGCAATTCACTTTAAATAGTACATCCTCAAATTATTGTTTTAAAAGCTTCCTTAAAAAATGTTAAGGGACTTTTCTGTTTCCCTATTGAAATTTACAGCGGTCTTTTCAGCAAGGAAGAAACTAATCAGGGTCCCAAATCTGAAAAAGTCTTTACACAGACAGTTAACCAAAATAAAGTTAAATATACATGGTAAGTCTTTGCAGGAATTGGACTCCGCTAACCGTAAAAGAGAAGTTATAAAATCTGACTATGCCCTCCAAAGCACAGAGCAAACAAAAAATTGAGAACATTTAGCAACTTATCAATTCAATCAAGCTACAAGCACATGAAGTACTAACTTCTCAGCCAGCACTGTGATATTCAGGTGGGAGGCAAACCTTCAGGATAATTCCAAACAGGTCTCAAGTTATCTGAAAGTGCATATCCATTATTTATAGCTGAAGTACTATTCTTGTTTCACTTTCAATGAAACTCATGAGGCTTAAAAGGCATCATTCAGCCTGGTTAAAGAGCTTACTTTCACAGTGCAGGCTGAAAAAATACAGCGCACTCATGACACGGCAGGTAGATATGAAGGACAAATGCACGCATGCTGTGTGTAAGGCAACAGCCCTTGCACTGGGAAACAAGAGGGGGAACTGAAAAAGACTGGGAAGTCAGCAGAAGAGGAAAGGGGACAAGAATAAGCACTAACAACCTGAGTCAACATTAGCAAGAAAAGACTCCCTGAAGGGAAGAGGTCCCTTTCTCATGACTTCTCTGTTTATTGATTCAAATGGAAGAAGATAGATACCACATTGTGGGCCTGTTTTCTAATTAAAAAACAAACTAAAAACTATAATTAAAACATCTGATTTAAAGAATGCATGAAAAGCAACCTTACTGTTTTGACTGTGACCTGTTTAGTCTGCTTTGAGCTTTTTAGAAGCTCAATATCAGAGGTTATGGAACAGATGGAAAAAAAATAATGCCAGCACATTTTTTCCCCTCAAGCTAAATAGGACATGCAGTAGGTAGATACCACAGAAGTGGTAGACAAAACCTTGATTTAGCTTCTGGAACTTGTAAGCACCATACACATTGCGATTTTTAATAACTGAAAATCAGAATTACATCTTTAGTCTGAAAAAGCCCCCAAACAATATTTCCTAGTTATTTTAGGATGCAGCAATGTGTTAAACTTGCACATCAAGTTCATCCCAGTTCACACTGTTTATTCTTTTACATCTTATATAGGAGGGATGCTTTCAGTATGCTGTAAATCAGTTGCATATTCAAAATCTTTAAGCTTAACATGGTGTTCAACAAGGTTCTGAAGCTCTGTGATGTCTCTGGTCATGCTCACAGCTTGCAGCAATCACAACTAAGTTACATACCTGCTCCCACCGGATTTTATCCGTCCAACGAAGCCAGAAGAACATATGTGTTTGCAGTGATCCCACGCTTAAGCTCACCGCAGGAAAAGCTGCTCAGGCTTGCTCTAAGCCTGCAGTTAAGTGGAAGAAGACAGATAACCTCTAGGGCCTGACCCAATATCCACCAACATCTCGGGAAGTCTTGGCAATGATGGCATCAGACCGCCATCCAGGCCCTTGGTGCTCATTGTACCATACGCCCAGCCTGAAGAGCTGTTCCCAAACCAGGAGCAATAGGTCTCGTTTAAACCTGTTGGTTTGTGAACTTATCTCCAAGTGCTCCCATGGGAAAACAGCGCAGTGTCAAAAGCCCAGTATCTTAAATTATTGACACACGGACTAACCTGCAAAGGGAAACAAACATGTTTGCTCTCTTATCATGAAAACAAAAGATTGGCACTGCTTCTGTAAACAATGGTGAGGCTGTTTCTTTACCAGTAGTAATGGGGGTTCTACGCCTTTTTATTTCTTAGAAGATTTGACTGAGGACAGAAAAAAACCTAATAGGGGGAGGAGACATGGACAATGAGAAGCAAAAGGGATTTCGACTTTGTCAGATCACTGAGGAAGCTTCAGAACCAGAGCCTCTGACTATGGAACATCAATAATATCCCTGTTTGGTAGCAACAGGATGGTTATTAAAACCAGACTTAATGGAGAAAGGAGCTAAGACATAAAGCTACATACAGATAATGTTGATTGATCTCCACTGACCAAGATCCCCAAATTATGCCATCTTTACACACCACAGACATTTTTATTGATACAGTTAAAAATGTCAGTTCCCAAAGAGCATTTGGTAATGCCTTCTTGAAAAACACCTAGGAAGAAGTCAGTGAGTCAGAGGGTCATACTTTTGTTTTTACAGTGACCTTAAATACAAAATTCATTTATAAGAGAGAGAATAAAGTCTACACTTCTGAAATTTTGTCTATATTAGGGAATTTTATTGGTAAAACAGGGAAGCAAAATAACTTTATACATTCCATCACCTAAACCCCACTAAAGTTAAAATTGCTGGGAGGTTAAATATATACATATTTCTGCTGCCTTTCAGCATTTTTACTGGTGGATCAATCAAGTGTTCCTCAGTGAGCTAATTCTGTCCCTGCTTTGGAGTATGCACGGAGTAGATGGATTTTTTTTTTTTTTTTTTGCACATCCATGTGCTAAATTTGAATAAATTTCTAGTGCCTATGTTTCAACTGAGACTTTTCCACAGAAAACAGGAGAGACATCCCAACAAGAGGATGATTTCTTTGCCAAATTTTAAGTAAGGAGTTTAGAGCTTTTCTATATGGTCCAAATAAGGTATTTTTGCTTAGTTGCTTTATGGATTCCGATGAAAAATATTGCTGAATTTCTTGCTATTTCTCTGCTGCATCCTTCTCAAAAAAGTCAGATTGCAGGAGATACCCTGAAAAGGAAACTCCGGCCTAATCAGTTGAAATTCAAACCAACAAACTGCTGAAATTGTACCCAACTAAGACCTGGCTCTTATAATGGAAATCTCAGACATCCTTAATTATAGGTCACCACCAGTTCTGGCTACAACAGAGCAATTTTATGTTCATCCATATAATTGAATGGAGTTTTGGGGGGGAAAAATCCACCTATTAAATCCAAAATCCAGGCTGCTCCTTCACTACGGCTCTGCTTCAGGCCAGCCAAGCAGCTACAGAATTCCCACCCCACTTGTTTGCTGTGGTTACGCAGTCCTGTGTTATTTCCACTATCTCACACACAGAGCCAGAAGAACTTGGAAGATGAAAAGACTTTTGCTTTCAAATATTTTCCTTTTAAAAGCAGAAAGCTAAGTGTAATTCTATTAATGCATTATTATTTTGGAGGGACTGCTGAAGTCAGGAAATTCCAAGTCAATGCTATATTATATTCATTGTGCAGATGTACCACTTTCTATTCCTCTTTTCCTTGTTAAATACAACCTGTTGTGGCGCGGTTTTTATTACTGAATGTGCAGTGGGACGGTGCTGGAGTCACCACCCAGGGGAGATTACTTACATCTGAAAGTGGATGGACAAAAACACAAAGTGTAAGAAATGGCTGCAAGCAAGGCAGTTTGTGCCAGCAAAAGGAGATCATACACCGTCGGACCTTCACTTCGACAGATTCAAGACATTGCTCATTTTAAGAGAATTCTCTGGGAGGTCTCCCTGGTGTCCCACCACAGGTAGCTTTGTTGTTTTTTGTAACACTGTGTATCAGAAGTTCGTACTCAGAATTTTGGGGATGATTACTGGTTCAAATATTTGAAAATTCCTTTATTCTTTATCTGTGCTTCACTGTTTTGGAACTTAATTCTAAAACCCTTAGGAATATAAATAAGGATAATTAAAATGAGATTGAAAACAAAATAAAACACACACACACAAAATCCCAAACCAAAATGAAGCCAAACCAAAAAAACCCTCAAAACTCAAAAAGAAACAAGCCCAAAGAAAATCCAACCCAAGAGTTCTCAAGCTACTGACACCGACTTAATGCCCAACCTTTCCTTCCCAGACATAGACATCATCCTGCCTCAAGGGTCCCCCTAACCGAGGGCCCTCAATTGCCCGCTGATGCCTTGGGACCTCTTCAACCTGATCTCACTTCTTTGCTCTGCCAAACGGGGCACTGATGGATGCTTACCCAGGCTGCAGGGAGGGTGACAGGGGGGTGTTTGGGGGTGCTACCCAATAGCACTGGAGTCTGGTGGGGTGCCCCAGGCAGAGGCTGACCTAAACCCCTCCGTGCCCTGGTCTGCTCTTGAAGCTGTTGCCTGTCAAATGCAAACCAGTTTTCAGAAACCTCTGGTTATGGCTTCTCTAACCAAGCAGGAATTAAAGCTAGACGCTAAGTTTCTTTACTTGCCATTTCTAGCCTGTTTTCAACTAGCACTTTACCAAAAACATGCTTTGGCTGGACTTTCTCCCCAAAGCACGTTTTTACTTCTTGTTGCTTCTCTCTGCCTTTTCATGAGCAGCTTTGCAGGCTGCAGGCAGTGACACCTCCTTCCGCCCATCCCTCCTTCCATCTGCACTGCTGACTCCAGACACTATTGCTGACGGTTACCTTTAGGGCGATGGATTTATTTTAGCTGTATCGCTCCAAGGACTGTAACTGCTTTTTACTTTTTACTGCCCTTAGATGAATGAAGAGCAACTACAGGGTAATTACTCTCAACAAGCTGCATTGAAGCACTCTCGTAATGACATAAATTGTTACAAAATACTAAATACACTAAAAAAGTAATCAGATGCCCTGTACATCAATTTAAGCCAGGAGGAATGGACACTAGACACCAGCACTGTACGCACAAAAGATCCAGCACTGGTGCCAGCAAATCTTACTGCAGACAGCTCTGTAGGGACTTGCTACCAATTAATCAATCACCCCAAAAATCCTTTCCAATAGGAGTACTGTGGAGGAAATCAGTAGGGGTGAAGCTGGGTATGACCTGCAAGTGAAGTTTTCTGGTGCTGTGGGTCATGGGCCTCTCCCTGTATTCAAAAGAAGAGGGTATGAAAGCACTCCAGCCTTCCTGTTTCCTCCATAACTTCCTCAGATCTTCAATGGTAATTAGGACTCCCAAGGGAGAATTTGTATTCACTTAGAGCTGACTTGACTCAGCAGAATGTGGAGAGGCACCGGTCAAAACCGCCTTATGCTTGTCTGAAAGAGTGCTGCTTTGTGGGGAACAGCCTCTTTCATCTCTTTTTTAAGAGCCACCTGTAGATTCCCGCTCTGGGAACAGTTGGATAAGCAACGCTCTCAGGTGAGGAGGGAACACTCACCGAGTGACGGATGCTCTGGCAGTGAGCAGACCAGCTGACAACTCATCAGATGGACTCTGTTTAGGAGACACGTGGCTAGAGCCTGACAGAGCAGCACCGAAAATTTCATAATGGGAAATGATAACAAGGAGATTACCTTTAGCCTTGTGGAATGTGATCTAATCCCTAATACCCTAATGGGACAGGCACAGAGACAAACCTGACACACTCTTCAACATACATCTTAACCCCTAAGATGTCTCAACATATATCACAATCAACATTATCTTAGTGTTTGCGTGTATTATAATATTTAATTATGCCAATATAATTAATAATAAACACCAAGCCAGTTATTTCTTAAACTCTGACTTTCTTTAGACAGGAAGGTCGTACTCACTTAGGATCTAACAGAGCAGTTTAGCTTTCATCTGATGCTGCTTTGCATCTTGCTTCAATGTGTTCTGACTAAATACGGCAAACTGAAATATTCTTTCTAATACTGGAATGATGTTTTTCTTATAAAAGCATCCCAGATGGTCAGATAACAGAAGAGATGTCTCTTACACTGAAATGAATAGCAGCCTAAAAATTGGAGATTACTGTTTCCTAAAATCAAATGGCATCTTCTAATGAGAAAGATACAAAAAATGATTACATCATCATCCTGAAACTTACATTCAATGTCCTGATACTAATTAACCCCTATGTTTTCTTTTTGCGATCACATCTGTAACCAGGAGGTAGGAAGGGCTCTACATGAATTGCACAGTTCAAGGAGCACTGGATCCTCTTGAGGAAGCATGAGCCTTCCCATGACTTCAGGATCTGATGGATCTCTGTAACGAAGCAGCATGTTACCTTTCATTAACTGGCTAGGAAGATACAGGGAAAGCCATATGGCATCTCCTAAAATTAGATGTAACAACATAGTACCTAATTGTAAGGCCACAAAGCCTACATCTGTTGGAACTGGGCGTAGCATGAAATGTCAAATGCAGATTTAGATTGAAGTAGGACTGCAAAAGGGAAATTAAGTGGCTTTGACATTCTTTTAATTGAGGAAGAAGGAGCTTCCTGATGAATTTGTTGAGATTCTGATGGGGAAGAGCAAAAGGTTTGAAGAAATCTGAATCTTTTCCCAGCAGGAAAGTGGGATAAAAAGCACTTGGAGCTTTTCTGTTACCTACTCCCCCCATCCTACTCCTCTGCAGAGATGTATACCTCTAGCTAGTAGTTATCATTATAGTAAATGCTGTTGGAACAAGAAAGTCCAAACGAGTCCTCAAACACTCTTTGTGGATAAGGAATTTACCATGTTGTGATTTTGGCTAGTTTCTCAAAGCATTTGGGAAGCCAACTCTGATGAATGAAGCATGTCTGAAATGATGCATGACCTTCTATATACTGCATGTTGTGTAAGTCAAAAATCAAACCTAAACATCTGCCTAGAACTGTCTTCCATGGAGATTCCAAGATTGTCTTCAGAGTGGGGTTTGCATAACCTCCATGATTAGGATTGGGGAACTATTTTGAAAAAGGATGAAAAATATCTTAATACATTGCCACGTGACATCTTCTCAAGGCACAGGAAGAGATGGGGTAATGTAGCTATTGAAATACGGAATAAAAACTAAAACTCTATGGCTGAAAAGGGAAGCAATAATATTTGCATTCTGTAATGTTTCCATCCATCTTGGATATAGCTAGAGCAGCTGAAATGGTGACCTCTTCAGCCACTTCAAATAAATGGGCAAAAGACTGAGTCTGCAGCTGCTGGTCCAGTGAAGTACTTTAATGTGAACGAGCGCTGTGTTCAGTTTGCTACTGCTCGGGGATTTGAACGGCAGCCCTGGCTGTGGTGGCAGTAATCTCCCGGGGAGGGCTGGGGCGGGCGGCCGCGGGTATAACCAAGGGATCACGAATCTAGGCCAAGCCCGTGACTTTGTGACCTTCCTAATCTTTAAAAATAGCTTTATGCATGTGTATGCAAACAGATGCAATATAGTAACAGATATGCATCAGAAACGTTAGCTAAATTTGGTTTGCATATTTTTTAATATTTTGAAAGGTAAAAAAACCTGGTGAAGAAAGGCCCCCTGAGCTCTTGTGCAACAGGACATGAGAGACAGCACTGAGTAGCTAGCAAGAAGAATTTACATAAAATATTTCTGTTCCAGTTTAACCGTGGGTTTTGCTCTGGTACATTTGGTGATCCCTAGCTGGCTGGAGACTTAGCTACTATGTCTTATATACACATCTGTTTGCCGAGTTTGGCATTTCAGTCTGGGTAATCACAGCAATGGGCAGGTCTGTCTGTTTGCCTTTTTTCCCCTTAGTCTTGCCCAAGTCAGCATAAAGGGTTAGCCATCACTGTACCACTGGAAGAATAGGCTGGGAAAACAGCGCCAAAACCGTGTGCTCAAGATTCATACCAATACACATCAGTTTGAGAATGGAGACCCAAGCAGTGCACATGTCCTTAAAATACAGTTTCAGAGGCTGTAAAGCTAATGTTACTATTCAGGAGAAAATGTGACTGTGATTTAGTCTGACTCAGATTAAAACTAGACTGTAGTTAAAATGTCTTGAAATAAGCTCTGACAAATAGTTGTGCATAAGCTACCTTTCATAGGGGAAATTAACCGTAGTTGCAAAGATAATTTTTCAGACCTTCTGGAATAAACATTTAAGCAAGCAACAATGTTAAGATAAAGCCATTATAGAACCTATAAATACTATTTAGGAGCAGAGCAGCATTTATGAAGCAATCACCAGCTAAAGATAAAGCAGTCTAAGGTGCAGCATGCATGTAAGTATAGTCCTGGATTCATGGTGAAGAATGCTCTTGTGAGGTGCTTTTCCATTTTGCAAATTAATCTTACTCCTAAAATTAGCAATGAATCCCGTGAAGTTATTTAGAATAAATGGCATAGCACCAAAGTTCTATTATTAATAACAATTAAGCAAAATTTCTTCTGTCCTCTTCTTCAAGATGCTTCAATGATGAATCCAAATACAAGCATATCTGGCTGCGGGAACAAACTGAGCTTTTCAATTGTACATCTTTGCAGATTAAGGTTTTCAGTTATCCTCCCAACGCTAAGACTGCCCAAACATTTTATGAACATTTGGCTGGATCCCAAATACTTAAAAAAGAAAAAAAAACCCCATTTTTTTAATGCCATAACAAATGCTTTTGTTGCCTTTGCAGCATGACAGGGAAGTGTATCTCCCTGACTGGACTGGTATCAGGAGTAAGAGATAGGGTGAGATTCACCTCACCTCACTTCAGCTGTCTACAGGGTATATCAGGCTCACTAACTACAAAGGCAGTCTGGAGGGACTTGCCCAGAAGTAAATTCTACACAAGGCAGCTAAGTCCACGCATGATCACCTACTACGGTTACTAACCATGAATTAGCACTGCCCGCAAGAAGTCAACTGCTTCAATGCATGCCTACCAACAGCGACTGAAATAGGTAATGAATCTTATAAAGAACAATAAGATTACCTAAACCACATCAAATTTTAATTTGATGACTCCAGATAGCTTTTGCATTTGCAAACCAGTGGTCAGACAAGATCCTGCAGGCATTTCAACCTGAACAAAGCTCTCCATTACCCCTTTCAGTTTCTTGCTAATCCTAGTTAGTCAGGATTTTTCAGTTAAATTCTCTGAGCACATGAAGATCTGCTTCTGGTCATCCCTACAGCTGCCTAGCTCTTCATCCTACCTAACCACCAGCAGATCTTCAAGCTCAGGTTTCTCCAACTGGCTGCTCTGAAGAAACTGGTTTGGGCCATTCAGAACATGCCCTACGTGCCTGAAATGTTGGATGTAATCCATCTTTACTATGAAATCCCAGTGGTCACTGAGTTCATTCAGGATATTAAAAACCAAAGTTAAAATTCTATCCTCTCCTAAGGAAATCAGAATCATCATCATTCACTGGTGATGCCAATACACCTTTCAAAAGACAACAATACAGGTGGTCTTCATCTGTATTGATGAATGGTTTTTGTTTCTAGAAAATGCACAGGATAGTAATTGATCTGGAGAAAGAGTATAGCCTAATGACCAGAACATTTATCTACATGGTGAGAGGAGCAGAGCGTATTGCAAAGTACTTCTCTTAAGATGACATAGGACCTCTTGTCCTTCTTCCAGAACTTACAGTTAAGTCAGCATCAATAACAGAAAATGAGATCATAATCATCATCATCATCATAATTATGATGTTCAGAATATCTAGAGCCCAGTGATTTAGGGTACTGCCCACCATAGACATCTCTGTTCAAACCTGCTCAGTTAGAAGAGGGCACGAAATAAAGAGAATTTACAAGTCATTTAGTTCATGAAAACCCCATGACCACCTCCTCTGCTTCTAACAACACTTGGGTAAAAAAGACATATTCTATTTGATCCCACATAAAATCTTTTTAGGCTTTTATTTCCACAGAGAAGTTTATTATTTGGATGGATCCAAATTAGACTTTCCTTGTTTGATTTTGCAACCAAAAAAACGCGTAGCCTTACGTGAGATTTACAATCCCTTTCCAGTTCTTTATCAGCACATGATCCTTCTTGCTCCAAACTGCTGTTCCCTGCTCCAGTAACCTAAACGCAGATAGAATTATGCTAAACCTTACACAGTTTTACAGTGCCAACAAATTTGGTCTGCACATCTGAGTTTCAAACATACTATTGTCCATTTTAATACCATATGTTTGTATCTATCAGACAGACCCTTACTTTGCCAAGAAGAATCAGACCAACTATGCAGAGTACACCAAAGCTTCAGCTCACATCTCAGAAAAGAAGCACTGCAATGTCTGTTACTCCTTTCAGCATTGACTGATGATTTGTTGAGGTCTGTTAAGTAAAATTAGACTTTTAAGTGTATTTGTTTGTTTGTTTTGGTACTCTCATATTCCTTTTTCTGTGGTTTTCTTCCTGAGTATGCAGAAAACCCACTGTAAGCTCCAAAACTATAGCAGCTCCAAAACAACTCCTTTATGTGTTAACAAACATTTTCTGCAGAAGTGGTATGCACTTTGCAGTGAGAAAAAAAAAACAGAAGACAAATGATAACAAGTGAATGCTATCTAACATTGGAATGTGTTCCAGCAATTAAAAAAAAATATGCAATGAAATAATTATCAATTTAAAGTTGGGATTTAAAGAACTGAGGGAGCCAGCTGTACAGATATTCTAACAAAGAGAGTTACTCCAAACGAGAGCCAAATGAGCAATTGCACAAAACTGAGACAGCAAGCAGCAAGAGGGCCGGGGAGCAGAACTAAATCAGAAACAGAGTGTGAGGTACAGACAGAAACAAACGTGAACCATATGGGGAAATATTCACAATACATTAGTGTCTAATTAGATAATATAATGGATAAGGACACTTATGCAGAGTCATCACAGACAAAGATGAATGGAAAATGTGCTACTAATAAACTCCAGTAATCTAACTGCACTACAACTGTAATTTGATCAGTCACAAGTTCAGATGCAATTTAAAACAAAAAATAATATTTTGAAACAGTATTTTGCTACTGCATCTAGTAGCAGAAAAGGAAGTATTTAAGTTGACATCCTCAACTGAAGTTCCAGGTACTTTGAAAACAAATTAAAAAAATCACAACTGTTCTCAATCCAACACTTGTACCCAAATTTGCATTCCAATTCCATTTTGAACACGCAAGATTTGCCTTTTGGATGAAGAATGTGGAATGACCTTTTTTCCCTTTTCTGAAATAATTTTTTGCAGAGATCACATCTAAAGTTAAAACTAGCACAAGAATGGAATTGTAGGTCCTGGTTATGTTTTTGTACTTATAGATGTTACCAACCTGACATAGGTATCAGCAGAGGTTAATTGCTTTCAAGAAAAAAACAATAGGCAACAAGTAGGGCAAAAGGAAAGCAAGAGAAACAGAACAGTTTTGAGGGCCTTTGTGATCTTCACAAACATTTTTTCTTAACAAGGGAGATTTTTGAAAAGTCAGTTGCATATA
This sequence comes from Zapornia atra, assembly GCA_013400835.1. NCBI lineage: Eukaryota > Metazoa > Chordata > Aves > Gruiformes > Rallidae > Zapornia > Zapornia atra. The sequence goes on from VZTU01013356.1 coordinate 189,291, forward strand.
TGCAAGTCATTATAGCTACGTATAACTAGGCATATATTGATGCTTTATGGCACTTTACACCCTTGTATTTAAATCCTGCAAGCAGGTCCAGAGTTTTCAAGCCATGTAAGACACAAGAATTTATTAGGAATCACAGCTTCAGGATTCAAATGAACAAATGAATTCATGGTCCAGTACAGAAAAAGGGCACTAAACCCGTATGTTGATCTTTAAAATCCACATTTTATTCAACATTAGTTCCTCAGCTAGCTGCAGTCAAGCTGCTTATTTCTGGGTCATTGTTCTCCTAGTAAATATTTCAATTTTTACAGAGGAGAAAAAAATAAATCATCAATTAAAAAGTAAATTTTAGGAACTGACATTCCAAGAAAATACACAGAAGTGACAATAAAGTTTCACTAATGAAAATCAGAAAGAAAAAAAAAGAATCTCCAGAAATCAGAAATGAAACAAGAAACAATTCAGAGTTGTTTTCCACTGTAACACTAAATTCATTCAACTAAATGAACACCATTAAATCTAGAATACTCAAGATAGTATGTGAATCTTCATTTCACAAACATGAATAAGGAGTAGGCATACGAACAGAGGACGGATAGCTTTTATTTAATAATACATGTTCAAAAGATCATAAACCTTAACACCACACACATGACTTTTTAAAATGGCAAAACCTGTCTGTAATAATCATTAGATGTTTTTTGAGCATCCATACACCAGTGTGACTACTGAGGTATGTTTAATTCCTGTCTTCAGACAATAAAAATAAATTTAAAGAAGTACAGCAACTATGCAATTTGGCATTTCATCTACATTATGCCTATTTAGGTGGCAAAATTCCCACACAAATTATGGCACTATAATTAGACAAACTAATTTGTTATGGATGACCACTGTCTTAGAATCCCTCCTTTAAAAAACACGCTCTCAAATCTGCCACATTTCAGAGGATGCAGAAACTATACTGCTTTGCTGAGATTTTCCGAATTAGTACACTAATTAATCCCTGCATCCTTGACTGAAAAGTCAGATTGAAAGCTGTACACCATAAAGAAAAACAGGATTTTTCATTCTTGCAGCACACACCAGATTAAATTACATATACAATGTGCTCATATACTGCAGAACACTACAAAGATAGCAGGAATTTTAACTAGTGCGTTTGCATCCAGGATTAGAAGAATGTATTATGTCAAAACACTTTGACAGTGGCTGCATCCTTAACTGTGAAGCTTTTCAGCACAGTAAATAATGGGAACTTTGTATACAAAGATGTGAAATGCCCAGTTGCCTGGATTAAATATATCAAAGTTTAAAAACAAAAAAAAAATCAACTTTATCCACATATCTATTTACAAGTTGTGAATGAGATGCTTTCCAGAATGAATAGTGATTGGGGTAATCAATAACCTGATGCAGAGCTCTATCCTGCTTTTTTTAGTTTCTTGACCTCCTTGGTATCAAAGATAACATATACAAAGATTGCTTTGGTTTTCTCTTCTCATTTATCAAGACTATAGCAGTGTAGAGCTGGTGATGCTCCTGCCAGTTTCAGTCCCGCTCTTCAGAAACTAGTGGGCAGCAAGAGTTGTCACCAGCTTCTCCGAGCTGCTTGGAAATCTTAAGAGACTAATGCTCCAAGAGACACTCTGGCTATTTGAAAAAGAGCAATAACAAACACCAGGAGACTATTTCTCTCCTCATTCTGTTAGGAAACATAAATTGCACAAAATGAAGAGACAAGAATTCTTATACAGAGATAAAAAGTGAGAAAACTCAATGAAAACAAGCTACCTGATAGTCACTGAAAGAGGGGCCTGGAATTTTGTGTGGGTATGCAGGGGGAAAAAAAATCTACAGATATATTTACAGATACGGTTTTAGGTGTATTTTTATTTTTGCAACTGTCTTCTAAAACATTACAATTTGAAAGGAACTCAGAACTTAGCAAGAACACTCATACATGATATACTGGGTTAAATTCATCCACAAAATGATAAAAACATCCAAGAATTCTGAAACATCTCAAGCCCTTGTCTGCAGGAAGTTTTGCAGCCACAGCTATTTTCTGTACAAAAGCTTGAGAAGTGAGGAGGTTGTACTACTGAAGCAGGACAGAAATGAGATTCTGCCTCAGAGCTGCAATTCACTCAAAATTCTGCTGATTAATTTTTATCTTGTAGTTGGTTTCACGTTGCGGTTCTTAAATACCCTTGTATTTGGGGTTCTGTACTCCCAGCAAATACCAAATGTAATGCTTTTAAATTAATTCTGTTAGTCCATCAAACACTTTGTACTGTTCTTGAATTTGGCAGACAATTCACACTGGGTAAAGATACATATGTAAAAACACTACACCTACATTTACCATTTTTTGAGAGATATTATACAAATGATTTGTATCTGTAAAGGGCAACAACTGTTTTCATGCAAGTACCCAAATCTATGAGTCATGTACATTTCTGAGAGCGCAATGAATTTTGAAAAAACCCCTCTAGATCTTTAGGTAACTCTGCATCCACTTTAGCCCTATACCTCTTTTTTAAGCATGTTAAGTATGTTTGAGATTGTTGTGACTTCTGGGAAAGGCAGGTACTTCCACAAACCGCCAATGTGCAATAGTTAATTTTCTAGAGACACATTATGCCACTTCCATGAGATGACTGATGTATTACCGCATGTGAACGTTAAGCACATGGAGACAATGTAGGATAGGTAAAGGCCTCAAGTTCAGTACTGTATCAATTACTTATTAAAAGTATCCTGTTAACAGAAATGCTTGTGCTGAAATCTAATTTGTTTGGATAAAACCATTCCCCAGAAGTACAGAACTATCAATTCTAGAGAATTATCTCAGGATGGGGGGTGGGGAGGGGAGGGGGTGAGGAAGGAATAAAAGGAAAAGGAAAGCCTAGAAACAAATGGAAACTTAAAAAAAATTTGTTGCCTAAAAAGTGCAAGAAAAGTGCCTAAAAAGGCAAGAGTAAAAAAATTAAGCAAGTGTTCGATGCTGATCATTTCATTGTTAATGCACTAAAAGTGTCTATTAAGCCCAAATGGAGTTGCTTATTAATCACCCATAAAAAATTGCTCCCTTCTATTTTTATTTTTTAGGGCATATAATGTTATACCTCCTCTCCTCTTCGTAAAAGCGGGAAGTATAATTAAGGAAAGCCCAAGAATGACAGATTTCACACGTGGTGGGAGCAGCACCACTTTGGTCCAGCTGTTTCCTTCTTGATCAGACCTGTAACGCAAGATTACCGTCACGGAGTGAATCAGCCCGCGCAAACACCCCTGCGGTGCCCTCCCCGCTCGACTCCTTCCCCGGCCGGGTTACGGTAAGGGAGCCCGCGGGGGGGACAGGGTGCAGAGGCGGGGGAAGCGAGGGGTGACAGCTCCATCGCCGCTCTAACGCCGGAGGCAGGTGCTGGGCGCGGGGGCGAGGGGAAGCCGGGCCGGCACAGGCGCAGTCCCGCCAGGCCCGGTCCCGCTGTACCTGGGGGCGGCTGCTGGTAACTCGCACCGAGCAGGCTCCGCAGGGCAGCGAAGCGGGAGGCACCTGGCAGCGGGGCGGACCGCCCGGGGCGGGAGACAGGCGGCGGGCCGGCCGCTCAACGCGGCGATGCGGGGTGGGCGGAACTCCCGGGCCGCGTTGCCGGCGAA
>VZTU01013357.1:5745-46404 GCA_013400835.1 Zapornia atra
TATTATTAGAACTTTCATTCCATTTATTTAACTGATTTTCTATCAAATATTGTGGATATAAAAGATGACCATGTGTTACTCATGCTATTCTAGACCTGGTTTCATTTTTAAAAGAAAACTTGTTGCCATGACCCCACAATCACTGTAAAATTTGATGGACATATGCCATATGACTCTTGGTCATAGGTTGTCATTACATAAAAACCCTTAACTCAGCTACAGGGATGCTTTAAGCATGTTGACTAATCCAGTAAAGATACATGCTAAAATTTGAAGGCATTTCATGTAAGAAGTATGAAGTAGAAAAGGGATAAAGAAGGATACTTTTAACCCTGGGAGTATTGCAAATCCTTCTCCATTTTCAGAAGGATGGGAAAATTCTGTCCCAGAAAACCCCACCACAGGGGATTGTTTCTGTATGCTCAGAAATGCTGCTCAGGCAAACGGGAAGCAGAGCACAGCCTACAGCAAAGGCAGCATTTCCACATAGGAGAGATTAACTGGCATGTAAGCATTAACCTGTTTTCATCAAGTCACTGTAGGGTACCCCAGCACACAACTGAGGGAAATGAGATGGGATTTTCGGCAGGATTTCTAGTTTCAGCTATTCACAGGAAGGGGATTCAAGAGTTTTGAGCTTCCCACTGCACGATTGGCAAAAAATTTTAAGACACAGGGAGAGTTTGGATCATCCTCAGAAACATCACCCTGGGCATGCAGAGAGCAACACAGGGCTTGGCAGAACCACTGAGGAAAGGGACAGACCTCTTGGTTGCCAGGTCAGACACGAATCTCCTCCAGCTCTGTGATGTTCCAGCCTGTCATGTAAAATGAGACAGAAAACTATGGTTATGACATGATACATAAAGTATAACAAAAAACTGGAAGAAATCAGCTTAGATAAAATAGTGTAGCGTTCAGATGCTAGTCCTTTTGGACACGGGATGAATTACCATGTCAGTTATACACTCCTATGAGTTGTAAGCTAGCTTGTAAGCCAGCCACAAGTACTTGAATATGGAGATGGAGTTCCTTTAAATCAGCACCTTAGTGACCTGTACTGAACTTCAGTGCCACAGAAGGCTTCATACATTCATCTGAATAGCATGAGAAAGGGCTGAAAAATTTTAATGTTGCCTTTCCCTCTAGTAAAACAGTCAGTTTTAGACCCACAAGAATAAACTTGACCTCTTCTTCCACACACTAGTAACAAAAGAGATGATTTCCAGGGGACTCCTCCCTAGCACTTGGGGTTTTTTAAGCCCTGTCATGTGTAAGAGTTTGTTGTAGGCTTAATGAAATCAAAGTGAAATGTGTGCTGTCTTCCACTAACCCCTGGTAGTACTGCCAAGAAATGTAGCAATCCTTTTCTCAACTTAAAGCCTGAAAAATGAAAGACTAAATTTCCATGCTGGCCTGTAAGTGCTTAATATTAGAAAGAGAGCGCTTATTAAATGGCATCCAGCTATCCATCCCTTACATATTCCTTCAGAAACTCTAATTCTCCAAAATCATATTTGGTGGCAATTTTGTTCCTTAAATCTATTTGGGATGCAAGTCTACCAGTTGTATTATCCCACAGTCTGATCAAGGTTGCTTAAACTACAAGGCACATCATTAGATTTAAGTGATATAGGTAATGCACAGAGCTTCACCAAAGGGTGCAGCAGTACCAGCTCATTACAGGATCACTCACCTTCAACACAGCTTTTATAAAAGTACGTTATAACATGAAACTAAGGGCTATTATTGCTGACTTGACAGCAGAAAATTATAATAGGCAAACCACAGTCCCTGAATACCTGTAGAATATGTAGTCCTAATAACCAAAAAGTGATGACATGTTATTTAAAAATTCAGTAAGGTTCATTAATCATTAGACATAGATGAGTTATTCCACCTTCTGTAATTTTTTCTAGTTGCTTCTTCCATTACAAACTTTCGGGTCTGTTCCTACAAAATATTGAAAGCCTTCGTCTCCCAGAACTAGAACAGCTCTTGTCTATAACCAGAAGAGGACACAAATCCTGGCAGATTAAACATCACGGTGACCTTGACACTTCCCTGGAGACACTCCGGACTCACAGGAAAAGTCTGGATGCAGCCAGTGGGAGAAGCTGGGTCCCTCTGCATGCAGCAGTTCGAAAGATCTGTCTCCTGGGGCAGCAAAAGCAGTAAAGTCAGCAAATGTGGCTTGCAATCACCTATTGAGTGTACTGAAGACAAGTATCAGATGCAACCTCTTCAGACTGACATGGACTGTCTATTGGCCTTCATATATCATCTCTTTACAGAGGGAGAAGCAGTATCACAGAATCACTGAGGTGGCCAGCACATGGCAGGAGGACAGAATCAGCTCACAGAATAAGATTGTTATCTTAAGCTGAGGTCAAGAATAAGTTGTAATTTCAACAGTATACGGGTTTCAGCAGAGATAAGGTTAATTTTCTTCATAGCAGCTAGTATGGGGGTGTGTTTGGATTTGGGCTGGAAGCTCTGTTGATAATATACAGATTTTTTTTATATGGAGCTGGTTTTTTTATTGCTGAGCAGTGCTTATACAGAGACAAGGCTTTTTCTACTCCTGACCCCACCCCACCAGTGAAGGGGCTGAGGGTACAAAAGATGTTGGGAAGGGACGCAGCTGGGACAGCTGGCCCCAGTTCACCAAGAGGATATTCCATGCTTCATGACATCATACTTAGAATATAATGGACTTAGGGAAAGGGATGGAAGGAGGTGGCAGCATACAGAGTGATGGCATTTGTCCCCCCAAGTCACCGTTACATGTGACAGAGACCTACTTTCCTGGGGATGCTTGAACACCTGCCTGCCCATGGGAAGTGGGGAATGAATTCTTCACTTTGGTTTGCTTGCATGTGTGGCTTTTACTTTACTGATTGAACTGCCTTTATCCCAACCCACAAGCTTCCTCATTTTCACTCTTCTGATCTCTCCCCCATCCTGCGGGTGGGGCAGGGGAGCGAGCAGCTACATGGTGCTTAGCTGCTGGCTGGGGTAAAACCTCAACATCTTTTGTGGCACCCAATATGGGGCAATGAAGGGTTTGAGACAACAGATTTGATCAGAATATGCTAGACCAAATTTATAGCTGTTTTTCCTGGTTACCTATTAATTGGCAAGCTTCCATGCTTGCCATGGGGCCTCTCTGTATATCAGGGACCGGTGCTCATCAGTGACTGCTTTTTGCTTTCTTTGCTTGCTGTACTGCTGGGCTGGCAGTTGACCAGGGCATCGCTGCTGTGCTGTGCTGCTGGACTGGAGGCTGGAACTCCTGTGTGCACTCGAGTTGACAGTACTGTGACCTCGTGATGAGTTCATGTGGGAGCAGGACACCCCAAACCATCTGTGGCCATGGTTATGTCTGTACCACAGCAGGTACATCTTGAAATGTTTGTGGCCATGGGTGTGTCTGTGCTACAGCAGGTGTACCTCCGGAGGGATTGTAAGCCAAGGATAGGTCCACACTGGAGAACATATACCTTGAAGTATCTGTGGCTGTGGATAATCACCTGCCAGCTCAGGCTCATCACCATTGCCATTATCAAAATGTTGCCAGGCACAGCACGGTAAGATGATAAGCATTACAGTACCACAGCAAGTAGCAAAAGCAAAAAGACTGTAAAACGGCCATATCTGGCAGTTCTGGCATTGTGTGCACAAGAGTGATCATTTGACATACTTCTAAGTTGTGACAGTGAAAAACTTGTCTTTCGAAAACCTATAATTTTCTTGTAATAAGCAAAATAATATAAACTGATGGAACAGAACAGCCAGTTTTTAGTTCAGGCACTCATTCAAGCAGTCTGTGAAGATGTCTCCATCTCACTCAATCCAGACTGCAGACAGAACTTCTCCTAGCTTGCTGAGCCTTGCTCTTTTCTGGTTTTGCAGCATATGTGGTTTATTGTTATTTCAAATGGTTTTTGTTAAATATTGATAATGCCGAGACAGAATTTTCTTCCCACTGGCACATGACACATAGTGGTTAAATCTGCTGAAAGGAATCTGTACATACTGCAAAAAATCCAATTGAGGTCACTCACAGAAGTAGGGGTGGGTGTGGAAAACAGATACACAAAAAATTTCATGAAAACTTATGCTAATTAAATTATTGCACAAATTAGAATGAATAGCAAGCCAAGAAGAATTGGTCAGAAGAACCAGTGGTTTATTACCATTGTTATTTTCTATAGTTCTTCTGTTAAACGTTCACATATAAAGAAAGTGATCACAATTTCAATTTGGTAACCGTTCTTGCACGAGACTGCAAACTCCTGCATTGATTAAAGAAACCAAGATTAATTTTCTTCGGGATGGAGCAAAAGAGCCAAGTACACCAAGGGTCTGGGAATGTTCCTATGTTCCATCAATCTATGTGCACTTCTCTGACCTAATATTGAAACTCTTCAAGTAGCACAGGGCTGTGCCATGCATGCATGCATCACCAGGCATGGATCTGGAAGATGGCTCAGCACTTCATCAGGGCACTCAGCAGAGCTAGGTGTAGGAGTTTGGTACTCAAACCAGCTCACCATCAGCATTGCACAGCCTGGGCAGATCCTGTTACTTGCGATCTTTAACTGATAAATGCTTCAGAATTTGACATAAATGAACACTACCAGCATTTCAAGAGCAAGGTATAGAGACAAGCTTTGGTTGAGAGGGAGCTAGTGGCTGAGATAAGATCAGAACAGAGATTCCCTGAGGAAATGATACCCCTTTTCACCATTGCAAAACATCTTCAGCTCTTAAGAACAGCTGTCTTTCACATGCCAGGCTGTCCTTCCCTCACTGCTTGGGTCTTACATCACTGCTTGAGCCTATTATTAAAATTACAATGCCAGAAGGAAAACTATAAAAATAATCTTCTGGGTTTTCATATTCTTTATGTCTTTGGTTGGGAGGAAAGATAATGAAAGTACCAGACACAGATGTATTACTCAGCAAAGTGACGGCTACATCATAAACACCCATGCCAGGATTTGTGAACCACAATGGAAATCAGTGAATGTAGATCCACTTAGACTGTGTTTCCTCAGCATGTTTGGTCACCATCCCAGACCACTACCATTCCACAGGACATAGCAATGATAGTTGGCCTGCAAGTCTACCTATCTGTACGTAAAAAATAAGTGTTTAGTTTAAGGATTTCAGGACTGATCCAATGGAAACCACAGGCCTATTTGGTTTCTTGCATAAGTAGTGCCAGAGAGCAGGAAGGAACTAAGGATACCTCAGTAGAAAACAAGAAATCCAACCTATCTTTGCTGATCCCATATAGCTTGTCTCTAGACGAGACAGTTTCCTCATGAGATCATGAAGTCATGAGCTTGTGAAAAGTCTAGTAAAAAAATGTGGGTACTTTTCAATAACTTTTTTGTATAAGAGCAAGTAGGGCAGAAACATCACCAGCTGTCTGGTGAAATTGTAGCAGTATTTTTTATTTGTGGTAAATGGCATCAAATCTCAAGGACAACTTTATCAATACAATTTTCTTCTATATTCAGTGCAGTGATTCATTGCATCATTTTACTGCACAAGTCCCTTAGTCTTGGCTCATGTGCAGAATGTTTTTAGTTTTAATGAGTGTTTAGGTGAATCTGGCATTCTCCATTTAGGTATTAAGATCATCATTTCATCTTTTGCGAAGAAGGTATTTAAGAATGCTGTCTGTGCTCAGGTAGTAACTCAACTTGTAATTGTCATGTCCCAATCTGACAAGGTAAGTCTACTGATAGTTTTCAAACAACTGATCATAATGGTCACACCCTAGATTTTGAAAAGTCCACAGAAATCCTACTACCATCACACAGGTAACTGGACTGTTCTTGCCATATGTCTGGTAACAATATTTTTGGTGTAAACAGGTTCCTGGACAAAAGATAAGTCTAAATTGTACTTATATCTTTGCTCTGAACTCATGTCTTTAGGACATTGCCAGCACAAGAGTTGACAACTGTCACCCTCCTTGGTGTGGCCAAAGGAATTCTGTCAGAAGCAGTGCTGACAACTGCAGTGATTTAGTAGTAGATAACCAAATTACTTTTAGCTTGGTGCTTAATATGGAAGTTATAAGCCATTTTTTGTGCCAGGATGAGCAGGCAAACAGTTTAAATGTTTGATTATCTAAATCAGAACTAAGAGATTTCCATTTAGCACTGTTTACTTTTGGTATTTCAATGGGAAAATGAAACAATCTTCATTTCCAGTAGGTTTGGATGGGTTTGGTTGTTTCATTTTCTATGTACCATGCAGATTTGAATCTACCCCAGCATAAATATGGCTGTCTAATATCCTTTTCTCACATTTATAAGACTGCTTACCTCTTTGGGCTGTAACGCAGTCAACCGTATATTCTTTGGTCTTTCTGCTTATATTAATTAATTATATACGATTAAGCTTTGTATAAAATAATTTGCGGTTGAATCGGCATAACAGAATCTGAGTGTAAAAGAGCCTTAGCAAAGTGCCCATTTTAGTATATTAATTCTGCCAAGTGAGTTGGTAATAAGATTGAACAGGATTTGAAAGATTAGAGAGACTCAGCTTAGAAGGACGTGATGGTTAGTTGCATTCAGTTTTTCAGCTGTTTAAAGAGAGACAAGGTTTGAATCTTTGTCTGTACCTTTGTAAAGAACTCTTTCTATAACCTTTTGCGTGAGGAAATGGGTGTCAAAATTTAAAATTAAATAAAAATAGCTGATTATTTATTTCCATTAGCTTTGGATGATGAAATTGATCCACAAAGTCCCAAGGTTTATTAACTCAGAAGTTTATGTCAGGCCTGCCGGATAACTGATCAGGTCATCCACATGCTGCGAGACCACACTGCTCAGCTTTAAATGCTTTTATTATTTTGTGCTGCTGTAGGTAGAGGAACATAGGAAAATTAAATCAAAGGGGTCAGTGAGAGCTTCCTTATTGCTTCTTTCACAGATTTTGCAGAAACTGTTTCTGCCTGTTTTAACTGCAAGACAGATTGCACTAATGGTTGAAAATTTAAGTGACTGTCCACAGAAAGAAATAACTAAAAAAAGTGGATGAGCACAACCTTGACGCAATCAGCAGCCTTCTCAGGCCACGAGGTTTGTCTGCTTGATGATCAAGCCCTGATTGCAGCTTCTAATACCTGCTTCATATTTGTCATTCATAAATCAAAAAGTCTTGGCAAATTCAAATGTAACTACAATTTTGTTAAGACAGAAGAAAGTAACTTTTTGTGTGTGTTTGTTTGTTTGTTTGTTTTGAGCCACACTATTATAAAGCATTCTATGCACCCTATTGAAAATTTCTTGGTGGATGGATCAGACCTTTTTAGTCAAAGGTTTGGGGATAGAAGTTGTGGAAAGCCATTTCTTCATGGCATTTGCTCTCTAGGTCCTTCCTGAAATTAAGATTCTGTTTGACTCTTCTAACTTAAGCCAGTTAAACAAGCCTGGAAATTCATATATGTTTTGGGGCCTTTTGAGGGCAGGTGGCTTGAAGGAGGCCTCCAACAGAGATTGGATGCTATTCTTCATGCTCTGCACAGTATGAAAGAACGCTGATACTTTCCTTTTGCAATCAAAATCTTGTTAGGATGGCAAGAATCAGCTCTGTGGCTAGAAAGTAGGAGCAAGTTTCTGTAATTACTTTGTAAGATGCTGTTATCTTGTAGAAAGAGGACTAGGTTCCCTGCCTTTCACTTTCTCCTGCCCTTCCTTGGCTCCAATTAGAGCAATGCTTTAAGTAGGTATCACCCAGCAGAAACATCTCCTAATGTGGCTAGCAATTCAGTAAATCTGGTTGTCAAGGGCAGAGAAGAAGAGGTGGGTGTTCTGGAATAATCAGTCTCTGCTCCCTTTCAGATGCTGAAGAATGCTCATGGCCCTTCCCCTACCAGACACATGAGCCAGGTGTGCGCGGGAAGAACAAACCCAAACTACGGCAGTCAACAGCCGGAGGTGCAGAGGTGTGGAAGGAGCCCACACAGCAGCTGTGTTTTTCCTCTGGGAGTGTCAGAGAGCCCTGGCCCTTTCTTCTAGCCCCATGTCCTGGCATGAACCAGCCCAGGGCTCACAGCCATCACATAGCCTGGGTCTCACCAAGCAAAGCAGGGCAAGCTTAGCACATTAGCTCCTTTTTCTCTGCCAAGCTTACTGGAAGGAATGTGTATCTGTACACCCTGGTGTGAGGTGCACTGGGGGACATGAATCAAGAGTCTGCTTCTCCCAGCGGTAGCAAAGGGCCTGTAAACCCCCATGAGAGAGAAAACACATAGCCAACTGGCAGTAATGCTGTAAAGCTCCTTAGCCAGCCCTGCCAGAGATATCAACACTGCTTTCTTGTCTCCAGAAAATATGTTTAGTAACCAAAGGTTGCAAGCATGTTCCAGATGTGGCCTTGATCCCGGTGTCACCTCTGCACAGATCTCCTTGATGTTTCCATAGGTGAGGCATGAGCAAACCTCTGGATGGGATTAATTATCCACCTGCCATGGGACAAAAGACAAGGCAAGGGCAAAGGACAGAGGAAAATGTCTCTGTTCCCTTTGGGGTTCTAGCATAAAGAAGGTCCTCTTCTACTTACTGAATTTACAAAATGTACTGAAAATATTCACTAATATATACTGAATTTACAAAAGAAAGGTCACAGAAAGGTGACTTACAAATAGAGATTAATGGTACAAATTTTTGGTCATGGAGAGATTTTACGATCAGAATGAATCTGAAAACAGATTAATATGTCTGCTGTTCAAGATGGAGCATAGATGTAGAAAAAAAGGTACAAAATATTCATAAGTCTAGCAAGACTGGGAACTCAATCCGATTGACTACACTGACCTACTTTTCATGAATATCGGATCTCACACAGCCGTGCCGGTTGTCTCAAAGCTGATAGTACAACAGGTGAACATGCCTCCCTGGCCACTTCAGAGTGGTGAGCTGAAGCATGATTTTTAGTTCCAGTTTTCCTCTTTGTGTTTTATTTGAATTCATTGCAGCGATAGAATGATTTTTTCCTTTATTCTCAGTGTCTGGTTTTGGTCAGACTTGCTGGCTTAGAGCTTGCTGAATATAAAAATCTTTAGCACGAAGCGTTAAAATAATGTTGCTGTCTTTCTTGCAGCCTGGAATTGTAGCTAAATTGGCATAACTAAAAATAATTTACAAAATACATATGCTTGCTCACTGTATTATAAAACCACATTCTCTCCATGATAAACTCTTTCTGTTGCAGATTTCACATATTACAACTCCATATCCTGAAGTGGAAATTTCCAATTACTTAAGTCTTTTTAATGTTAATTTATGGGTACTCAAATTACTGCCACTTACTTGAAACTTCTTACAAAATGGACTTCGGTATTCTACAGATCTTTGTATAAAAGGTAATACTGAAGTTGTCATTTTTCTCCATTTTTCTTTTCCTTCTTCTAAGGACTAGAATTTTTTTTTTCCTGTATGTTTATTCCTCACTGAAACATAGCACTCTCCCTCTTTTTTTTTTCTTCTTTTAAGAGCTGCACGCTACGTGTTACATGCGCTAATGAATTGGCATTTATAAAGCAGAATGTATACCGTATCTAAGACGACTGCTGTGAAAATGCCTGAGTTGCTGCACTCTCTAAATAGAGCACAATTATGGCATACGGTTGGAGTGCTTTTATCTGTACTGCCACTGCTGGAAATTTAACTGTGTATGTGACCTGAATATTTAGAGCTCAATGGAAAATTCCATAAATGTAGTGTAGCTTCAGAGCACCTAACAGCTGTTACAAATATTATACCCGTTATGCGCCATTGCCAAATGATACATATGAAGTCCTCTCCCATCTTGGGTGTATTCTGTCATTTGTATCAATGCAGTATTTTAAAAGTCCCTTTGAAGAATGCAATGACTCTAGGCACTAAGTAGCTTGCATAATAATTCAGTGGTAGTTTTTCCTGTCTGTATATTCATACTCCTTCCTGGCTGTATGCAGTTCATATTCATACCTGAAAATGCAGGAAGAAACTATATCATGTATAGACCACACTTGCTGAATGCTTCTGTTTGCTTGATTTGATGTACATGCTAAAAGCCACCACCTAACTGAGCAAACACAAAAAGAGAAGGAGTAGCTCTTCACACTCTTAGAAGGTTTCTTGTTACAGTGGGATGGAGCAGAGGTGTAATATATCTAGGCATGCTCCCTTTCACTCTAACTTACTACAAGAGTATACTAAAACCCCACAGCATCATCATAATAGGAACAGCAAAAACAACAAATAAGAGAGTTTATAGGAACAAAAGAGAGAGTTTGCAAAGCATTAAGTTTGAAAGAACACAGTAGTTTAACCAAGATTACACAAGTTACAGACTGGCTTCCTAATGATTCTTCCTGCCTCCCACTTGCAGTTCAGTTCCTCCTGCTTTCATGCTGTTAGAACATGTTAAAAGAGTCTTTGCTGGAGAGAGAAGTGCTGGTGGTGTGCCCAGCTGCCATCCAGAGCCTGCTGCTCCAGCACTGCACCAGGGGCAGGGAAGGGAAGGACCTCTTAGTTGATATCCACCAGGGGCTTCATGAGGCCCTGCCTAGGCTCAGTAACATAAAGGTATCAAGAGTTCTAGCAGAAATAATGGCATTTTGCCTACCTAAACCCAGAGTCTGTGTGGCAAAGTAATTTCTCTGTGAAGGGGACCCAGAAATGTTACAAACTCCATCCCTTTGCCCTCAGCTGAGCAGGACAACACTGCTCGCATCAGTCCTCACAGTGCTTATCTAGCTTCGTCTCATGGTCTTCCATAGGTGCTGCCATGTCTTGAGGCAATCTGTTCCAGCAGTTCCCTGTGCTTGCCCTTAAAAAGTGGGTTTTTTACTCCTGATGTCTGACATGAATCTTTCTTGCTGCAGTACGTGCCCATCACTACTTGTCCTAAAACCCAAGAACAGATTGTTCCCTTCCTCACTTCAATACTGCTTCTGCAAGTTGCTTTTCACAGTAATCTCTCGTTAGTATTAATAGGAATCACCTCCTCTATCTATGCAATAGCAAGAAGAGTTTGTATGTGAGGCCTTGTCCTTAAAAATGGGAGACAAAGAAAGAGAGAACTAACCAGCTGTCTGAGTTAGGGTAATGGTGATCTGCCCCTGGCAGATTTCACAGCAGTCAGCATAGTGGGGCATGTAGAAGTCAAGCTAAAATTAATCCTCGCTCCCATGGGGATGTTGCAACTCATGAGGACTCCCACAAGGAAAACAGTCCTTGATCACTCCTGAGCACAGTTACAGGAGACCCTTCTGAGGCTCAGCCTTAGGGAAGGCATTGATACGTGCCAGGTTTCTCACCAGCACGCTCAAGTGCTTTGGAAGATCTTTTTCAATCAGATCCTGTTAAAGGCGTAGGAGATTAAGGAAAACTACTCTTTAAAATAGGTGACAAAAATTATTTTATGTATTGATTTACATTTTAGTATTGCAGCCACCTCAGATTTCAATAAGATTGCATCAGAAAATGAGACCACTGAAGCCGCTATTCTATTTTCCCTATCCCTGGCTTCTTTTGAATAATGCAGAGGCATCAGAGCAGGTTAATATCATAGACTATCTCTGTTCTTGTAATATTTAGCATCTTCTCCAGGTGACCACCAGTTTCTCTTAATTGACCACAGATGTCAACTCCTATCTCAAAGATCAGAGTCACAACAAAGGTATCACTTAGAGAGCACCGTTCCCTACAGCCATGTCAAGTCACATCCAGGCATCTTGTGGAGAACTGGTAATTCAGACAAAGGTGAATTTGACCTCAAAAATTTTAATTGGTAGAAGGTATAAACTTTCTGAGTGCTAAATGAGAAATACATTTGGGGATATGGCAGGGGATGTTTAACCAGAAGGATTTGGGAAAAAAAAAAAAAAAAAAAGAAAGAAAAACCACAAAAAACCCCTCTGTTTTAGTGTATAGCAAAGACTCTCTAGCACTGAAGACCCAAAATATCTCTGCCCCCCCCCACATATGATTTGTAATTGCTCTCATACTTTCAGTAGCTTTCTCAGTTCTGTGAAGTGAATTACACAGTGTCATTAAAACTAAAGCAACTTGTGCATTGCTGGACCTGCAAGTAAATAAAGTGCAAAGGAACTGCTTTCATGTAGGAGTTTACTGTCATCCCTCCTTCAGGAGTCAATAGTATGTTTGTGTACCCACAGAGAGAAGCAATCACCTCCTGTACATCAGTTGTGCTGGTGGAGCAAGGCATGAGAGCAAAGCAAGGGCTTTCTGCTGCTCACACCAGCCCTGGGGTGCCACAGGATAGGACCCTGAGTGCACTGTGATCATGCACATCCAGAGAAACCTTCAGCTGTATAAGCAAAGCTGCTAACTCCATGCCCCTCGGCACACCAGGACCATATTATCCTCTCAAGGGGCTCATGGGCAGCTAGAAATCTGTCTAACCCTCCCATGGTCTCAGGAGCCTGAGCCATGTCCCAGCGTGGGCCTGAGAAGGAGGCACTGTGCCAGCCTCAGCTTTGGGTTAATAAAAACCTCCGTGATTTCTGAGAGATTATTTGTACTCACTGAGATTGTAATTTAAAGGCTCAGATCTCCTCCAGTCCTGAAGAATTAGCATCATCTGTCACATACTTATTTCTAATTTACAGTAGTAAATTCACCTTTCATAGGACTTAAATGGTTTTTCTAAATTTCACTATTACTACTTTCACACAATAATGGCAATTTTGAGAGTGACAGTGTTTGTTAACTTAATTCATATACAAAACCAATTATTTTCAGTGTTGTCATATTGTTATGTTTTATCACACTACTTTAATGGTTACACTATGAAGAATTTTAATGCAGTACATAGCATGTTACAAATAACAGCTTTTCCTGTGATCAATATTTTGGCTTTACCTTGCATTTCTGACAAAACTTGTTTCAGTGTTGTACCCTGCTGGTACGTTTTCTTCTGAGGGAACCCTTCTGGCTTCAGCCAGACTCATTGTAAGTCATTGAAGAATCATAGTATTACAGAACAGTTTGCATTTGAAGGGACCTTTAAAGATTATCTAGTCCCACTCCCTCACCCCCCACCCCCGCCATAAGCAAAAACATCTTTCACTACATAAGTTACTCAAAGTCTTATCCAACTTGGCCTTGAACACTTCCAAGGGTGGGATATTCACAATTTCTCTGGGCAACCTGTTCCAGTGCCTTACCATGCTCATAGGAAATATTTCCTTCCTTATATTTAATATAAATCTATGCAATCATTAAAACCATTAATAGTACCAAAGCCAAACACACCAGAAACCTTACCCACAGCAACGACATCCCTAGTTAGCATTATATTTCAGGAAAGATGGAGCACTGTTTTGCCAAACATCTCAGTTTAATTACCAATCTCTTAAAAGCCCATAACCTGGATCCGTGGAACAGGGAATGAAGCATTTTACAAGGAAAAAAACCTAAAAAATCACAGGATTAATGGTTGCAGAGAAAATTTGGAACAGGGAATTTTAATTCTCTTAATTTGTGGACTCAAATTTAATTTGTGGACTGAAATATCACACCAAAGATAAATTTATTTGTTATTTTAAAGCCTGTCTGACTTTAAAACCAACCTGAAAATTTTTCATATCTCTGACTCATGATACTTAGTAAAGGGAAAAAAATCTTAAAACTGGGAATATTAGAGTGCTTAATTCCAACGCCTCATAAAGGGAATGCAATTGACAGCTGCCACAGTTGTATTTGGGTCAGTACATGTGGTCATTTCATTTAAGTGAAGGATTTGCTTTCATTTGAGAGTGGAAACATAAAGTGTTGTCATGTGATGCACTAATGGGATAAATCTGGGATTTCCATAGAACCTCCCTTGCTTATCTTCTACCTGGTGTCCACTATGATGACCTTATCACAAAGAAAATCTTATCTAAAACTGGTTTATCCCACACAGTTGATTGGGGTGAGGTTGGAAGGGAGGGCTACTGGCAAGAGCAGGAAAAGTCAAGGCACTGTGGCAATACACAGCACATTTCATACTGTTGATGCAGCCCATCCCAGCAATGACTACACAGTCATGACAGCTGCTCAATAACCCATATGAAAGGAGTTGGTGTCTCCAGCAGCTCTTTCTTGCAGGTCCCAGTGACACTGAGTGGTGACACCTGCCCAGGTGACTCAGAGTGATACTCATGTTTGTGGTCAGGCCAGCAGCTGACACTCCTTGTACTGGTGCTGCTGGGTCCGACTCGGAGCAGTCAAGGAGGATGAGTTCTCTAGTGCTGTTGTCATAACTCCTTCACCCTGAGGCAGCAGCCAGCTATGCCTGCTATGGATTAGGACCCTGGTATTTTAGGGACTCCTGTAGAAATGGATAACAGAAAAGTGATCCCTACAGTAAGGAGCTACCAGGCTAAATATCCACACAGTATATAGATATCGTTATTCCTTAGGCCACCTATCACAAGTCCTTTCACAATTTTAAAGCAATCAACTGTCATTTAGAAGGATAAAAATTCAATTTCATCTTTGTTGTCAGTTCCTCATTTAGTTACTGACCTGTGGAGATTTTACTGTATCTTGTGATTTCTATTAGTTACTTACATGAAATAAAATATGAAATTGAGACAGCAAAGAGTACACAGGCAGCAATTCCATCCCTTGTTTCTTGTAGATGGTAAGAATAAACAGCAGATGTCAGCACTAATCCAGAACAAGAAATGTTCACAGGCAACTTAATCACACCCCACTTCACTGTTCTCAAAATCCATATGCTTAAACTGTGAAGAAATTCATCAAAATCTCTGCTTGGAAACATAAATATATATTTCTATTTAAAGAAACTTAGCAAATTTTAAGTATCACTTCTACAAGAGTACTCCCAGCTAGCAAGGGAGAACATCTGTACGGATAGGTTCGGCCTTATCCTTGCACTAAAAGATCACCAGATTCCTACTTTTCCCTAAAACTGAAAATTATTTTTTAGAAGTTGCTTCAGAAGTGATAGTAGTTTCAAAAAAGGAAAGTGCAAAGGTTCAAGAGAGACTTGGTGAGCAACAAGAAGACCTGAAGCTGAAGGACAGAGGAAAAACAGTTGGCTCAGTGCAGTTAGCAGGTGGGGGCTGTGACCCAGCTTTGCATTGGGGTAGAACAGAATGGGGTAAACTACTGAAACGGGTATAAGGACAGGGCTTCTGTGCCCAGGGGCAGAAGTAGACTCCATACCTGCTGAACAAAATGTACAAATCACTGAAGAATTTCCTGGAAATGAAGCATAATTTAGCAGTACAAGTACACTCAAACCACACGCACCTGCATGTTGAACTACATGAAGAGGTGGGAATAAGAGAACAGCATCCTCCCTGCCTGGTCACCAGTACCTTGAGGTCAATTAAAGATGTATTGATTCTGGAGGACATGCAGCATATATCAACATGCTGCCTCACAAGACCTGGAAACATTTTCAGCTCTTGAAATAGAAGGCCAAAAAGAAAGTCTTTTTAATTAAAAGAATGTCTCTGTGCCACAGACATTTAATGTGCACGGACATTTCCTGCCAGCAGGAAGCACAGTGAAATTCCTCAGGATTCTGACCACTGTCACAGCTACTAGAGAGATAAGAACATACTAGCTATGATTGAGCCCATGAATGCACTTTCCAGTATCTGTGGTGCGATCTCTCAAATTTTGCAGCAATCTGATATCTGCATCACTGGTAAGGCTGCTCCAAACAGTAATCTTTGAGCCAAGATTTCTCCCAAAATAGGAACATGTTTTATACCAATACATAGGAATACATGGTTTTATTCTGTTGGGGCTTTTCCTTTCTGGTTTTCTGAAGAATTTTCCATCAAAAACACTAAAAATACAGCCGGCTTAATGACTTTAATATCTACAACTATAGCTCTCAAAGGATCACATGTTCCTTCACTGACATTGAATGGAAGAGGACAAGAAGTATACCCAGGGTCAATTATAAAAGCAAAAAATAGCTTTGCTATTTAAAATCGTATTAGTTCCAGTTACAAAACCAAACCGACATCCGTTTACATTGCGAACTGAACAGACTCAGTTCCTCCTGAGCTAAGCGCTAAGTCTCAGCCTGAACAAATTGGCAAAGTGCCTAGAGCCACCTTCAGTTTTTAGCAAACATCACCACTGGGTTACATCCAATGCCTCCCCTGTCACTTTGTGATCTCTGCTCCCTGAACTCCTTTGCTCTATGCTATTTTTTTAGGGGGAAGATGAAAAAAGAAAGTAGGCTCTTTTTATTAACTAGTAAGACAATTTACTTTGATTCAACTTCTCTGACCAGAAGAACGTAAGAGGTCATCAATCTTAACTTCTTCTGTCAGCACAGAGATGTCAAACCAGAATTAAGTGGTGGAAAAATTGTTGAGAGAGAAAGCAACAAACAGAATGAGATAGCGAATGCCCTTTTCTCAAAAGAGTGGAGAGGAAATACTGCTGAGCTACCTTGCTGCTAGTTGATGATCTGTCAGGTAAAAAACTTCATTTGTCAAGCAAAATCAGAGACCTTATGATACCTGAGAAAAGCTGCAGGCTTTTCATTAATTCAGAGGAAAATTAGAAAAATAAACGAATTGCCCTGTGAATTAACAGTCTTTTGATCTCCACTTTTTATAATAACAAAGAAAATTACCTTTTACAGCATACACCTGAAATTATTTGCATCATCTTTCCTTGGCAGAATACTCCTGTGTGGGACTAGAGTCCTCTCCTGCCTTCCTTCACCTGTGAACTGCTCTCCCCAAGGTGTCTTCTCTCCCTTTAAATGGTGACTGGCTCTTTTCCAAACAGAAGCTCAGAAAGACGGAATTTTCTAACTGTTTCCACAATTTTTTCATCCACACCAGATGCTCTTATGCATAACCCCAAGGGATAGGATGAGCTCTATATCACACCCTGAAGATGAGGAAATTCCGGTGACTCCACAGTTGAAGTGAAATCACACAATCTGTCTACCATAAATATCCCACATCTAGACTTTAGATACAAAAAGTATTAACAAAAAAGCTTCAACTGTTCTATATTACCCCTCCAGCAATGACAGAATGAGAGCTGGATTGAGATATATTGGCTCTATAACCAGCACAACTCTCTACTCATTGAAAGTCTCACCAGGCTGAAGAAACTTGCAGTAGCTGATGGGTGACCTTTCACTTTGCTCAGTGGCAGGCAAGGTTAGCCCCAAATTGAACACAATGTACCAAAGGTGAGATTTGTGTCAGACTTTGTAAATACTGACAGGTGACTAAAGAAAAAGATTTTAGCTACTGAAGGGGTCTAGGAATCTGGGAGCCACTGAGGACAACAAAACAAACCTCTCAGAGAGGAGAAGACACATGTTCCTGGACAACCAGTGCCCACAGGGACCTTCAAATGAAGGGAACCCCAAGTCTATCTGACAGCAGACAGCTGCTGACAGTTATCAAAGAATAAATATAAATGAACATAAGTATGCCAATGAAATATAACAAGGGGATCACCTAATTGATTGAATGCAAAATTTTATTAGATCCAAGTTTACTCTGCTTACTGAAGATGTTTTGGGTTATTTAAAAGTACTTACTGTTATACAGTAAATACAGATACACACAAGTGTTCTGGGTGATGTCTAAAAGGAACTTTCAAAAAACAGTTTATGAATGCAGAGCTCTAATTTGTGTGCAAAAAAGTGAGACTGGTCAAAAATTTTCAAACATGTCTATAAACAGGACCATTCATGAAATGCTGAGTAAATTTGAAGTGGGTGGATCTCTCAGCAGTGCCTTCATACCCTTTCTTAAAAGGAGCTTCTGACCATTCAGTAGCTCTTTTGTGTGCCTTTTAGTTTTATCTGTGATCCCATCTGTCACAAGACTCTCCACATCCTTAAATATTACCTCTTATCTGATCACACTAGTCTAAAAACAGATAAAATATTTATGTGTCATATAAATATGTGCCACATGGAAGAGTGAGAATGAATATGGGAATTCAGGCATGTTCAGTCACATAAAGACATGACTTCACATTGAAAAAGGTACAGCCTCCATCCGTTTGAATGGATGCTATAATTTCTTGCTTGTCACTTTACATTAGGAGTTTATCAGAAAAATACATTGACAGAATTATGCCAACCATTTTTTGGATATAAACACAGATGTATTTTTAGATTTTTCCGGATATTTTTCTGGTTTTAGATATCAATCGTGGAACATATTCTAACAGAGGAGCCCTTAAGCAGCCCTCTCAGAGAAGCAGAATTTAGTTCATTCATCCATTCAGAGAAATGAAATGCTGAGGAGATTGTTTTCTCTCTAGTAAAGACTCTTATCATATCACTGTCTTTGTCATAGTATTATCACTTATACTTCTTTTTAATAGCAGGATGCTGCAAAGCCATGAGCAGTTCTTTAATGTTTTGTCTTATCCTTACCAGCTGCCCACTTATTCAATGTCTTATCTAAAGACAGATTGATTCATTTCCTCCCTCTACCACTATGGAAAAATTCAGAATAATACCCAAGAGCTCCATACACATTCAAGAATTTATTTGCACATCCTCTCTATAAGAAGGCAATTATTATTGTCCCTGTCTTTGTACTCAGAGAATTAATGAGTTGAAGGACTGAAATCAGATTTACTCTAAATGCCTATTTAGGTGCCTATTTTAAGAAAATGAGGGTGTGGACACTACAGCTCCTACTGTAAGCACCTCTTTTGTAATAATCCCGAGTTAAGCATTTGGGACACAGATTCCACATCGCTCTATTTCTTCCTCCCCTCTTGGGCCAGTAAAAAGCCCTCTTTTGCTGAAAGATCTTACAGAATCGTAGAACCATTTAGGTTGTAAAAGACCTTTGAGATTGTTGATCTTAAAGTTCTTAAAGATCTTGCCCAGGTCCTCTCTGGCCTTCCACTTCTTTTGCAATGATTTATACCCAGTCACCAGAATAGCTTTTAGGCAGTAGAGGTTTGGGGTTTGATCATAGTTCAGTAGACAGTAGGGATCTGATCTCAAACTTCTCACTCCTTGTAAAGCCATTATACCAAAAAAGTAACAAGCATAGAATCACAGAATCACAGAATGGTTTGGGTTGGAATGGACCTCAAAAATCTAGTTCCAGCCCCCCCTGTTATGGGCAGGATACCTTCCACTAAACCAGGTTGCCCAGAGCCCCATCCAACCTGGCCTTGAATACTGCCAGGGAGGGGGCAGCCACAGCTTCTCTGGGCAGCCGGTGCCAGTGCCTCACCACCCTCACAGGGAAGAATTTCTTCCTTATCACTAATCTTAATCTACCATCTTTCAGTTTAAAGCCATTACCCCTTGTCCTATCACTGCATGCCTTGTACACAGTCCCTCTACAGTGTTTTTGTAGGCCCCTTCAGGTACTGAAAGGCCACCGTAATGTCTCCCTGTAGCCTTCTGTTCTCCAGTCTGAACAAGCCCAAGTCTCTCAGCCTCTTTTCATAAGAAAGGTGTTCTAGCCTTCTGATCATTTTCATGGCCCTCTTCTAGACTCTCTCTAACAATCGTGTATTTCAATATTTGCACTTTTGAAATTTTGAAAGAAGCTTGGTTTTGTCAGGCAAGGTAAGTTTGACAAGTTACTGAACAGAGGCTCCATTTCTAGACCCCAAATGCTCTCAGTAAAGGGATACGTGCTGAATTGCAGAGAAATTCATGGACATGCCCAGAAAGAGCACTATGGACATCCAGAGATCCAAACCTCACAGAAGGCTTCGACTGTAGTTAAGTGCCCCTAAATTTGGGTGAAGAATCTGAATCATGTTCTCCATGTAAATTGTGCCGCTTTCCTCTCTTACATCCTTGATTGTACTTAATCGTATAACATGAGGCATATTCACATTGCTTTTATTTTTGTTCCCCTTAAATTTGGAGATGTTTATTTGTTTATTTAAGGTATCTGAAAACATTTAAAGATATCTTCCTTGTCATTCTTTTATTAAGCAGTACTTTGAACTTTAATAGCATCTTCAATGCAAGTGTCATGTGAATGGAAACTACTGTCTCATGGGAAATTTCAGAATTATTTTTGTTCCAAATGAAAATGAGCTGTCAAAGTATTAAAAATGAGCATTAATTCAGTTGAGAAACAAGAAAGGTTTTGTGAATTTGCTCAGAAATTAATCATAAGCAAAAAGCAAAACAACCACCATGGAATTTATAGTTTGAAGACTTGATGTTCCTCTTTCCTGGACAATCCATATGTTTTGCTGTTCTCCTACAACCATGTGACTCCTGCAATGCTCTGTGCAATTTGGTCAGAAGAGAGCATCTCCTGCTTCTTTTGAAAAGGAACTGAACTCCAAATCCAGAGTTTGACCTGCAGGAGTTTGAGCTGCAACTGCCACACATCATTAAAAATTGTCAAAGAAAGCTCCCAACACCTCTATAGCAAGTAGAAATAGATTCTGTCTCATGTTTCTCAGTGGTAACCCTTTAGGCTACTTTTCAGTTTAAAAAAAAAAGTCAGTGGGAAAAGAATACATGGTTTGCTAGGAAATCATTTTCACATAAAAAGTGAAGACATTCTAATTGTGACCATCAGTAAACTCCACACAAGTCAAATGTTTTGTGAGATCAGAAGAGACTATTATGCTTATTGTCTTGACCTCCAACACAAGAACAAGTCATCCAGTAATTCCTACTGTGAGATCAGAAATCTGTAGGTAGCTGAAGTGAGGGGTTTAGGAAGCCTACAGTGCTATTCTGAACACGTGATGATGTCCAACCCAGCTCCTGACCGGTGAGCAAAGGTGGCCTATGTACTGTAAGGAGAGGGACCTTCAACCTGAAACACTCTACAGAAGTATTCAACTTACTGGCCACAAAGGCAGCCCTTGGCCACCACTTTTCACATGGCTGCTGAGCAATCAGAGTAAGGAGTAGTAAATCCAAGCACAAGTGAATTTATCACACACTTAGTAACCTGCTAACAACTTCTTATGCTCTTGGTAACCACATTGCAAACATCAATAACATTTTTCACATTTTCCATGCAGAGAAATTGAGGGAGGACATTCATGGTAACAGTCATGTAATGTCAGGGTTAGCACAAAGTACCTTGCTCCTGAGATTGTCTTCCCTTTGTATAAGTATTTCCAATGTACTTCCTATGCTATGCATTTTATTAGTTACCTCATTTCCCGCTGACTTCTCTATTCTTTAATCCCCCTACTTCAGTCTTACTCTGGTCCTCTCAGCTGCCTTTCTACTCTATTGCTGCATAAAAAAAGTTGTAACTTTTCACCTTTTTTTAACCTGTTCAAAATAAATCTCCTTGGGTGTCTCCTTCTCAATATCTCACAGAGGTTTTTTCCTTCCAGCCCCTTGCTTTCTCCTCTGTTTTCACAGAATAACAGAATCACAAGGTTGGAAAAGACCTTTAACATCAAGTCCAACCATTCCTGTCCTGTGCTAAACCATATCTCTAAGTACCTCATCTACCCTTAATTTTACTATTCCCTGTTTTGCTCCAAATATTCATACATATTCTAAGACATCTTTGTGTAGGCCACCTTCCAGACCATGTTTTGGACCTTTCCAGTACAGAAAGATTAGCTGACATGATCTCAGCAGAGTCAGTAGTGATGCCATGTCAAGCCCTCCACACCTCATAGACAGCTCGCTTTGCTTATCCAGGAATAGCAGGGGCTGTTTTATTCCTGGGAACCTTTAGAGGATACTTCTTTCACACAGAAGTGATATGTCTCTTCTAAAATTCAATCTGAAGTCATATGTGGTGCTCTAACAGCAGATCTCAGAGGCAATCAGCTGCAGTAGCTGTAGCCTTGGACGCTTGACCACTCCTAAACATGCCAATGAGCTTCGTTTTCACCCAGAGGTATCTGCAGGGAGCCTGATTGTGGTATCCTCTTCACCCATCTCTGATGGTACCTCTGTCCCTGTACTGTTATACATCAACAGCAAAACAAGGAAATGATGGTACACCCTTTGGCTTATGAGGTAGACCTACCCCATCCCAGTTGTTAACATGTCCAAGTTGTTCAAGTTTTCCTTCCTACTTCTTACAAATGCATACTTATGGTTCTGGGCTTATATTTATAAAAATACCATACCTTAATTTGCAGGTTACTAATCTGTACCATGCCTGGGTCTGATCCAGAAGACCTAAATGCTACCAAAGTTAAGACACAGAACCAACAATGTTGAGGGATTTAGATGAAAACCCAGCCTGGCTTGGGTAGAAGCCCTGTTCAGCTTTGCCATCTTCTAATTCTGCGCCAACACATGCAGTGAGAGATCAACAGCATGTGAGCGCTTCCCCATGAGCCTAATTTCCCCATCCCAACACATCATCTCTTTCTTTTTCACAACAGGTAGCCAGTGTCACCATTTGCCAAAAAAATGTGAGGAAAATTTAAAAAAAAGTAGTGAAGACTAGCAAAATGGTTGCTACCTCCAGGTCTCCTCTATTTACTGTCCAAACGGGGGAATATAGTCTGTGGCTGAGACCACTCCCCTGCTCCTTCCCTGCAGCCAGCTGGAGGCCATGGGGCTGATGGTCCCCATGTCCCTGAGTGTGTGCTGGGACTGTCCCTTGCAAGGCTGGAGTCGGGCTCACAGCTCTCAACTCACTGATGTTTCCCTGCCTTGGGATATGCAGGACAGCCACAACACCAAATCTGCTCTTTCATAATTAGCAACACATGGACTTGCTGTTTTCCTGTGCTTTTACACATGCTGGCCACAGAATTGATCCATAGCCTCAGAAATGCTGTTAGATGATATAACTTGACTCTCATGTTACTTCTGATATTACTCCTGATTCTTCTATCACATTCTGCTGAAATATGGAAAACTAACCTCCAGTTACTGCTGCAGCAGAAATTCATCCCATGCCAATAATGTAGCTAGTACTTTAGTTCTTAGCTATAGAGGAAATTAAACATGATGAAAACAATAACTATTGGAAGTACTTATGTACAGAAAACAACAATAGTTAGTATATCTGTTTCCCCAGAAATAACAGCAACATGTATATTTTAAATATTGTCAGGATATAAGCAAAATCTCAAGGGGACACTGTTGCCAGCTGTGCTCATGCTTTGCATGACTGATGATTTTAATATTTTGATGCTTCTAATTTTTACATTATTATTATTACAATTTTTTTTCTGTTTGTTTTGGGGTATTCAGGAGGGGGGATTTGTACCCATTTAAAAAAGCAAGAATATTGGTCTAGAAATTCTTGGAAAGGACTCAGCTGTGCCATGTAGAAAGGAACAGCTTTGATGTATTCGAGGAAGTGCTCCTGCTGAGCTGGCATTTTACAGTTTGTTTCTGTCCAAACCAAGCTGCTTGCGCGGATTCATTAGCAAGGGAAACGTTTGTTCCTTGCCAGATCACACTTGGCTATGCCAAGCTAGTTTAGCCAGGCACCACCAGTTCCTGTACATGGCACGTGCATCACCTCCTCAACATGGTCACGTATTAAAGGCAGTATCAAAGAAATACTGGGGATGGTTTTTCCTCAAAAAAAAAAAGACGACTTGAATGTATGGAAGTATTTGCTAGAGTTGTACCAAATTCCAAAGATTTTCAGCCACAAAATCTGCAGTTTGCATGATAAATATGTGCCAAAACCTATGTTTGATTAAGCAATTTTTAAATATCTATTTCTGTATCGAACATGCAATGTGTGTTTTTACCAGATGCCAAACTATCTTTGTGCTAAATGAAGACTGTTTCTAACATGAAACTCCTGGCTCCTTTCCCATTGGTTTGCAACACCTCTGACTGCCATCCTCCATCTTTAGTAGCATCCCCAGTAGCACCTGCCCACTGTTTACAGCATCTTCTATTCCACTTAAGAGTTGTCACCTCTTACCTGTCTCTGGGTGAAGGATGCAATGCCTTTGGGGCCATCTTAACACACATGGGATTTTCCTTTTTTGTTAAAGTGTTCTCTTTCTATTGTAGTTGAATCCAACAAGGGATAAATAGAATCTCCATTTTAAAATTTACCATTGTTTCAAATTTCCAACTCACTGCATGTGAGATTTCCTTTATCTAAATCAAGATGTTATTTTCTGTCTTACCAATACTATGTTTTTTAATTTCAAAAAAAAACCTGTAAGCATGTGCATAAAAGGAACATCACTGGTGTTACAGAAGAATTAAAAAATGCCTTGACCTTTAAAAGATATATCTTGCAGGAATTAAAAATGAGTAGGATCACCAGAGTGATTTGGAACCTACAGAGAGACATGAGATCCCCTCCAGCAAGCCGGAGCCCCAGAGCTGTGCTGGGCAGCATTTACAGGGTGCTGCCATCTGCAGCAAGGGGCAGCTTCCCAATGAAGTAACTGTTCCTGGGGGTGGAGCTGTCCTCTTTCTTCCTGCCTTTGTGCTACTTAAGCTAACACCTTTCACCTCACCATTGGAGTGGGATGGCAATAATTTGGAGGAAACATTTTGAGGGCTGAATGTCACTTGATTCTTTAAATTAGGAAGCATTAGAACCTTTTTGGTATAAAAATATAGTAGGAACGCTGAACATCCATCTTGACCTTCACCATCTATACCAAACTGGTATATGACCACGAGGCTCTCATTAAATCATGAGTTCACTAAGATCTCTTTTGCACCTCTGGAATTATAAATGTTTCTGCATAAGCAAGCTAGATGAGGCTACATATGAAAGGGTGCAGGAATCCACTTTCAGTTTCACCCTAGATCAAGGAATTAAGCCATTGGAATAAACGAAGCACCTATGAAATTAACTTTCTGTCTGATCTCCCATGACCAAAGAGCTTTTCTTGGTCAAGTGTTTGTTTGCAAAAATATGTTAAATTATCCTCTTACATGTGTGCATAAAATAGATGCATGCTTCAGTATCTCGGTGATACAGGACTGCTTGACACAGGAGCAAGGTGATATTTAGCTAAGCATTAGAGACATACAAGGAGCTGATGCTTGCCTCTAAACCTGTGATTTATCATGGCAAATCGGGAGCAGAAAGGACACATGGCCATGTAGTTCTGGACTTAGCATGGCAGAAGCAGTCTTTGAATTCCTGCTCTGAATCCCAGCATCATTTCTGCATTCCGCATTAAGCCATTGTCAGCTAAAATAAAGAAGCAAGTCATAAGAAGGGAAGCCTGAATCAAGATATGTCCTCTGTCCTCCAAGAAAGGGAAGCTCTCCTGCACATCCTTGTTCTCTGCTTTCTGGGAAGCCTATGAGCCTAACTGGCAATATGGCTTCACTCATGGAGACACATGAGACCAAGAAAAGGAGTAGCTGTCAACACTCAGCCCATGGTATACAAAGGCCAAATATGATGACCGTGATAACCTCTACTCTTGAATTCTTTTGCAAAGTTAAGGATAACTGAGGGTTTTTTAAAAACCCAAACTTTTAACTTTTCTAAGTAGATTTCAAGGCAAAAGGAGGTATCTTTGAGGATAATCCAGGTTTGACTCCCTCCCAGCAACTACACACACTACAGTATTTCAAGACTGTCTGTATGTGGCAGCACAGTACTGTACTATTTTTTCAATTAATTACTTAACATAGCAATAGACTCAAAATAATATCCTTTGCAATATTTACAATCTTCTGGAGGCAGACCTCAGTTTTCTCTTTGCATGTTTTAAATTAACTGAAAGCTCTGTGGGTGCATGTAATGGACATTGCTCAAGCTTAATTGTCTATTAACTTGGGCTACACATCTCCTGCTGGACTTGTGTCATGAAGACCATTTAGACATACACTCTCATTCATTGCTCTGACTGTGAAGAAGTCATTGCCTTCATAACTTAGATTAATAGAATTTTTTTAATATGTATTATTTATGTGAAACTCTATAAGCTATGTATAAGCTCTATAAACCCATCTGACTGGAAGGCTAAACATGATTATGGAATTATTATCTTCTTCATCAGGTTATACAAATTTTCTAAAAATAGGTCCATTGCCAGTTCTGGAAGTTTAGGAATTTCTTTGAGCCTCAAAAGGTAGTGGATTTAACTAGCTATAAGAAATAAGAGCACAACTGGCAGTCTTGGTTCTTGTTTTTCTCTAACCTTTGAGTGCTTGAACTTAGTGTCTTAAAATTCTGTTAAGGGAGGCCTGTGTGCATGGGTTGGCATGTGTATATCAATATTAACTAGAAAAACAAAGAAAAATAAAGAATATAAGTCTGCAACATAAACTCAGGAAATACCACAAGAAACTGGATTATATAAAAGTGGTCTGGGAAAAACAAGCAAAATGGTTCTGCTCATTTAATCACCTCCATTTCACAGAGGCTTAACTGTCAAATGGGTTGTGCAACACCAGATTCTCTCTTCGTCTTGCAACTTTTTCACAAGAAATTACTATTAAACTTTTACAAAATTACATAGTTTAGATAAAATAAGGTACATAGAGTCCTTTCCTGGGAAAAATCAGCGTATGATTAATACAGCCCTTAATTAGCCCAGTTATACATAAAACACAACAAATAATTTAACTTTTAGTCATGAAATCCTGCTGACAATATTTTGCTTCATGAAGAAATGCTTTTAACCTGACGTGGTTTGTACTGCAATTACCAAAAACATAACTCAACTTAAACTTATATCTTGCTATGAATTTGAAACACTCTTTCAATTAGACTTACTAACAGTTAAAATATGAACTAAAGCAATATTATTATTGGCATTTTAAATTTTAGAGTAGTCCTGGTTTTAGATAAACAAACAGAGAAAGGGATGGATGGATGGATGGATGGATGGATGGATGGATGGATGGATGGGTGGAGAAGCATAACTGTCTGATAATGCTCTGAACATCCAGCAGTTCATTCTGATTCTTCTCTATTCAGTGCCAGTGTCCTGGTGTTGCAGTGAATCTTTATTTAACCTGAAACAGGAGTGTTACAGTCTTGATTTTACTTCAGGTTTCTTTCCGAGATTTAACCTTTTTTTAAAGTCTATTTTTTTTAATATATATATTACATATATATAAAATAAGGCACTGTAGATGGCAAGATATGTAGCTGAGACATGAGAAAAGCAGACATATCCTGTTATGTCTTTGGTACTCAATTCTGAAGAATTTTTAGGGGCCTTGGCTGGGGTGGATGCTGGGTGGTTTAGTTTGAGATTTGGTCATTAGAAAATGTTTGCCACCAGAATCTGATTTTTTTTTTTTCTAGATAACATTGCCTAATTTTCTGCTAGTGTCTCTTCCATATTTATAAAGAAAGTCAGAACTACTTCATTCTCTTTAGATTGATATTTTCCACCTTCTTTTTCAAGCAAGTACTAGTGATAGAGATTTTAACAGAGGTGGAGCAAAGCTGCCTCCCCATGCAAGGGTCCCCCCACCAGCAGCTCGCTCACTGGCTAGCACATCTCCCACTACACGATGGTGCATTGCAAAGGCCACAAAAACCGCCTTTCAAAAGTAAAAATTCCTTGTCAGGCCTCCAGCTCAGACCACTTTAGATTCTTGTCCCAGGCTTCTGCTAATATATGAAGGGGAGTTTGCTGGCTATGGACCTTTGGCGAGGGCTGCCTGAGACATTCAGGAGTCTGAGTGTTGACATAGGCTGGTTTTTTGCTCTCCTAGTTGCCTGTCTGTCCTTTAATAACATTTTATATTACATCTCAAATGAGTCTCAAGAACAGTACAGGTCACATCTTGTTTAATACACATTGAAACATATAAATACTTCTTACTCTATTCTAGACTAAGATTAAGATCTCTTGCTTTTAAAATATACTCATCAGTCTTTTGATATGATATTGTTCCAGACCATTTAATCTGTATAGTTCCTTCAGAAAACAATTTTTCTGAATGCTTAACAAAGCATTCCTGGAACAAGAAGTCATTTGCATTTCACCCTTCCAGCCTCAGAAATCCACTGTGCTTGTTGCATGTGTGTTTTGTTTTGTTTGGCTCGTTGTTTCCCTTAGTTTAGAGATCAAAAAGTGAATCTGTACTGTAAAAATAAGCCTTGTGTGTGTTGAAAGGAAGAGAAGGGGTGAGGATGGAGAACATTTAATTGTATATGGGTTGTATCTAACAGCTTTATTAACAGTGTGCTTGGGATGCTTTGCATTAAAACTTAATATAAAGCATGCTGAATGAGTGCCAAAATCAACTGTATTGTTGGATAAATGGCATCACTGCACCCAAGTTGTGATTTATTCTGACAGAAAATTGCTTGCCTGCAATTAAACATTCATTATTCTACTCTAAGACATAAGTAAACACCGATCATAAGGATTTAAATTTTCATAATGGTTTGCATAAATTCTATGATCAATTTTTATTCTTCTAGTTTTATGCTTCTAACAGTCATTACATAGTCATATTAATATTGGTAATTGCCACAGGCATACATTGAATAGTCTATTTTTGTCTTATCCCTGTATCAGCCTGAATTTACATACAGCCTGACTGTCTTCCACAATCTGCTTCGCCATTTTCTTTCATGTGTTTACCTGTCTCTCTTCCTTCTTCCACTAAGTCATGCTACCCTCTCACTTGTCCTGTAATTAACATATATTTTTACAGAGAAAAAGAGAAGTGGGTTGAAAGGAAGGACTGAGGAAGGAAAGAAGAGGAAGCTAATAGACTCCTGGGGAAAAAAAAAAGACACACTGAGTGCAGGGGCGATGACGTAAGTGCTGGAACATACTGGCTCAGAACACTGCAACGAATTTCTTATCTACTTCTGCTGTATTACAACACATCAGTAACCTCAACAATTTTCCTCTTTCTAAAAATTTCCATTTGGGCTCTGACTGAAATATTCTGGGAAGTTTGAGCAAAAGTGGTAGTTTTTTATGTGGGGTGAGTGTAAAGAAGCCATGTTGTCCCAAAAATAAATTATTTTTTAAATGCCAAAGGACTCAAATTCTTTGTGTTGAATTGATTCTGTGATTTTGTATTTTAAAGATAGAAATAAACAAAAGCAACCCTGGAAATAGTGCTTAATCAACCGAGCAAAGTGTAATAGATATTTACCCAATTAAGAAATCAAGAGGCAGAAAATGCCAAAGGTTGCAAGCATAACCTTAATTCAATGAATCTTTATTCCAGCCATAGCTATTGGTTATTTGATCAAAATAAACGATGCTGTTCCCTACCCCATGTTTACCAAGCTAACTGTGCAGCTCAAGCAGAAGCCACATGGGACAAGTCTCCAGAGATGGTCCCCTCCCATTGAGCTGACTGGAGCAATAGCTCATCTTTGTCCATGGGACATTCTATGCACTAGCCTGCCAATCTCTTCCTGCAGCAACAGAATATAGGACTTAACTGAATTGTGTGTATACACACGCACACATATACACACACTCATATATCTATAAAATGTAGAATTTAATCTAGAACTTCACTCACTCTTTGTTAGCTGTTAACCATCACATTTGGCTAGTAGGGATTGTCACAATGTCCATGTGTGCAGGTGCAATCCTTGCTAAGAATGTTCTTTAGCGTGGAGACATCACAAATCTCAGCATTTGTTCAATGCAGTTTTCTGTATCCAATGTACATTCATACTGAATAAAAATACTTATCCCCTCTAGATTATTTATCCATGACATAATGAGCAGTAATCAAGTGTGTATTCCATCTTTCCAAAGTGCATTTCACCTGTGCGTCACAGTGTTTTACTTGACAGCTCAAGAGCTAAGAAGTCAAGATGTGCCACGATCAGTTTGTCCAAGTGTCCTTTAATCTCTTATGTATTTTCAGGTATATAATAGTTTGCATTATTTAATTAAATGAGCACACACTCATTTATCCTCAGGAAAAGTGCAAGCAATTCATGCAAAATATTTAATTCTTTTGCAGAATCCAATTAATTTCTGAATGCAATTTGTCTGCATAGCTGTTCTTTTCTAAAGCTGGCCCAGTTAATTATGGTAATCCATTAGTACTACCCTGTCTTCACTCTCCTATTAAAAGCAACAAGCTCCTCATGTCAAAAGAAACATTTTTATTTCTCTCCTTGGGAATGTACGCAGTTTGTAGTAGATCATAGCTTGATATTTGTGAGTCTCGGTTAATTTGTCTTGTTGGTGGCCTTGAGGGGAAAAAAGGGATTTAATCAAATGCCTTAACATTATCTAAGTGAGAATTAAACAACCATGTTCATATTATTATTATGGGCATTTCAGTGAACCCCAGTGAGACGACTCATCTGAATCAAATGAATAGGATTAAGATTTCTGATCACTAGTTTGTGAGATGTCAAAATGGATATCCACATAGTCTGAATATTAAAACTTGAGCTAAGGATGGACTTGTCATTCTGAGGATCACTCTTCTAATTTAGATGCCTGACAACTCATAAAATGCAAAAGGTTGCTTCTGATAACATAACCTAGCAGTTCAAATTCAAAACGACATTTGTCATTTAAGTAGTATGTGGATTTTGTCACTTTGACCCAAGGAATGCCCTTTGATTACACTTGTGCAGCACTTAACACACAGGGCACTCAGTGCCAGTAGTTTCGCCATTAATCATAGAAAGAGATCATTTTCAGTTCTACCAGCTGGAGCAGTAAAACCTGGGACTGAGCCTCACAAATATCCTGTTACAATCTACTGCAAACCACATACATTCCTGAGAAGAAAAATAGAAACAATAAAAAAACCCCCAAAACCTGGGACAAATTCGCAAAACCCTGAAAATTCAAAAAAAAACTAAACTGAGACTTTGGCCTTTATTCAGCAGATATCACAAGTTCTTGCAACAGATCTTACATAACCCCCGGCAGATGCTGTAATACATAAACAAATTGTATTGAGCTAAGGAAAAAAGAGTTGATGCCTTAACTGTGAGTGTCTTTACAGCTGTACATTTCAGTTTACTTCTAAAAAATAAGTACTTTTCAGCCACTGCTGGTGGGAAAGCAGAGCTTTACAGTTCAGTGTCACAGATACGTTTTCTACCATGTGCAGATGTTTACTCCTCGGGCAGAAACAAGTGTATGTTCAAATTGCTGTGAGTATTAAAATGAAGTCTCAACCACAGAGTAGTCAGAGCTAGCCTACAAAATTGCATTTAAAAAAAAAAAGTGCTTCATACCAGCCAAAGCAAGCACAAGATTTTCTTCTTCTAGAAGAAATTCTGCATAAATCTCAGGTTTGTTTGGGAGCTATTTTAATCTGCCTTTGTAATTATCTTACTCACCTTTTAGTCTACATGTCAGTGCATCTCCATAGGCCAAATTACACATAAGAACAAAAATCTGATTCTGCTAAATTTCTGCTCTCTTAAATCCAAGTAGACACTGCAGAGAATCATATTTCACAGGGGATGTGTCAGCAGAAGGAACTGTAAATGCCAGGACACATTGCCTGTGGCTTAGGGTTTCTTCTCCTGTCAAATCTGTCCTGTTAGAAAGTGGAAATAATAGTTCAGCTTTGCTTCTCGATGATCATCAAGCTCTCCAGATGGATTGCTGTGACACTGGATGATAAGTTCAATGTTCTCAGAGGGGCTGGTGGCACATGGGCTTGCAAGGGATAACCACTGGTAGGGGAGGGCAGAGCTGGGCATCAGCAGCTCACCATCAGCTTTACATGGTCACTTTCCTGCCTTCTATACCTTTCCCTAAGATTCAACAGACATCTTCTAGAGTCTGAATTTGAGATTTTGTGCTCCACAGCCTCCATGGGCAGCAGTCTTTCTTATGCATCATTACTTTTTTCCTTCAACCTCTTTAATAAGTGAGAAATAAACCACAGTGAATTACAGGATTAAGCAGCTGAAAGTGGGTTCAGCCAAGAGTGCCAAGACCCACTGCTGCTTGGGAAGGGGGTTTTACATGTGCCTTTGGATACAATCCTATCTTTGCCTGGCTTCCTCTGTTACCCTTTTTCCTGAAAGAGTAGCTCTTACCTATTGAGTGCTCCAGTTCTCCTGCTTGGCAACAGGAATAATGCAGCAGCTTCTGAAAACCCCTAGAGTGGTTCCTGTTCACATCTCTTTGGACAGCTGTCTGCTCTGCTCTGCTCTGCCCACATTTATCTGCCCCATGTAAGCTCCTGTCCTTGGCAAGGAGGGAGGCCTTCTCCCACTATAGGCTCCATGACAGGAGGGCACTAGATCCCTATGTATGAGTGCATGTGGATGCCTGAGCCCCACAGAGGAGCTGGGCACCCCAGAATTAAGTCTTCATGCTTTGTCACAAAGGATTGTATATCCATCAGAGTCTCACTGCAAAGATCTATTTACCAGCTATGGTATGGAAGACTGACTCTGGAAGGTTTCATAGTTAAGTGCAAAGAAGCGTTTGACTGTTCGTCTTTGACCAAAAGATTAGGAAATTAGGAAACTGACTTCCCTAGATTTCATTTGATGTCTCACAAAGCATAGGAGTGCAGACATTTAAATTAGGGCAGAAACAACTGACTCCAGCATTGCCACAAGGAGAAAAGATTGTGCAACCATAGTAAGCACCTCAGCTTGATAGATCCACAAACTGGGCTGGAAAGACCGAAGGAGGAAAGTGGAGGACGTTTGCAGAGGAACATCAAGTAATGAGACATCCCACCCCAGCTCTGCTACAAGCATTTGTTTCAAACAACAGCTGTTTTCTATAAAGCTGACTTGAAAATTGGTATCTTCCTACTTCTGAGAGAATTTGTTCACTTCATCTTTTTACTGGCAAAAACACTGTTATTGCTTTTCATTCTTGCCAGCCCTGCAGAGCCACCTCAGCACTGGGAAGGTGAACTGGAGTCTATTTTGGCATAAAGCAGAAAGAACACAGCTTGATCTCAGAACCCAGGGTGAATTTTCAGTGCTGGCAGTCAAGAAAGTCATGGTTTTATTTGTAAATTAAGAGAGGTCAACAGGAAAGTCATTGGGGGGCAGGGGGAAGAAAAAAGAAAATATGGAACCCTACCATGTCATTTATAGTCTCTTTATAGATGAGAGCACAGTTTATATAATGTAATTTGAGGTATAAATAATATTATTGTTTGTTTCAGCCAGAAAGTTGTAGCTCATTTAATTAAGAGAATGGATGTGTTTGTGTTGTGTTACTCATTACTTTATTGTAAAATATTTCTGTAATGACAATCTATGGCAAAGTTACTGCAGTGGCAGGGGAAAGGATGGTAAAAGAACTCTACACATAATAGTTTCAGTAAAAAAAAAAGCCAAAAAACAACAAAATAACCAACAAAGGATTATTGGATCTCTTTGTTCCTTTAAAATCAAACGGCTGAAAAAAACTGTTTTAAAGAAAAAGAAGGGAAAAAACAGGAATTGGCAGATTTAACTTTAAAAAGGGACCATTTGTACCAATAAGTCTGGGACAGGCTTAGTCATTTTCTAAAACTGTTCAACACTCAGGGTGTCCCATTCCCTTGGCTAGTGCATGGTGCACACTCGGCAGTAAGCCATACAATATTTTATCAATCTTTAATGCTCACTTATTTCAAGCCCCACAGATGAAAATTTACTATGTGATGCAAACAGAAATATTCACTGCAAAAGAGAAAAGAAACATTCTTTTTCAAACATTGTAAATGAAAACACCACACAAAACCACAGATACAGCAAAAAATGTCATGCAAGCTGTCCAGATATCTGAGATGGCAACAGTGGAAGATTTGTGGTACTTCTCTGAGCCATGCAAATGCTGACATTTAGTTTTTACAGAACCAATGTGAGCTTGCTTGCTTTCCAGAAAGAAAATAATAAATGAGGTTTTGAGAAAAATAAAACTCTAGGCACTATAAAACAATAATTTATAACATCAAGTTGCAATATGTAGAACAGATTGTTCCCATCAGGAGTAAGGCAGGTGTAGGAAAAATAAAGAAGAAATACATTCCTGGGAGGCAAGGTTAACGAGGCAAGGGGAAGCAATTTGATTTTTAATGAAAGGATCCACCCAGTGAGTATCTACAGTGACATGTATAGCAGGATGTCACAAGCTATTTCCATTGCTCCCTAATGTGGCTGCTATTTTTCACACAGTAGAGGCAGATTGGCAGGCCTCCCCCACCTCAGATTCAAAGACCAGCATCCAAGCTCTGGTCTTTACTGGTGCCAAAGGCCATTTTCAATAAACTCGATTACAAATAAAAACTCTTATGTTGAAGCCCGAAGTCTGCTGTATGTGATGCCAGCCACAAGTCCTGGCTGTCACTAGTTACAAAAAAATGGTATACATTGATCATGCTTGTTTGGGGAACCACATAGGCAGACCTTTGACTCATTTCATACAGGTTGTGGAGGGTTTAGTGAGCTGGATCTACGTTAGCAGGGATGAGTGATGTTACAGATAGTTAATCACAACAGCCTCAAGCTAATATAAGAAAATCAAAGCCAAGGTGGATAGGTTACTTCATCACTTAAATTAAACATATAAACCTAGATCTTGAAAAGTAATCAAGCTTGTAATTATTTTATAGGTAGTTTTGGCCACATTATTATTTCAGTCATCTGAGGACCGCAACCAGTAATTTGGGAGCTGGCAAGCTTATGGTGGATGTACATTGGATCAATCAGCTAGGCTAAAACCCAGTCTAAATAGTAAAAAAATAAAAAAGAAACAACAGGCACCCTCTCCACAAAAACAGAAGTACAGAGAGGTTCACTGGGAAGGAGCTAGAGATGTCAGGAAGCCACAGCATAGCTCACATACCCTGTGATAAACTGTCTCCACAGGGTCACAATTTACATTATCCCCATGTTGGTCAAAGGGACGGTCAAAATAGAGCACAATCGGTAGATTAAAGATTTTGAATGATAGAAAAGGTGTCGTTTGTCACACAACTTTTGAAGCAGGCACTCGGATATGGTTTCACCATCTCGTCTCACTGGATCAGCAGCATGTTTTGTACTGACAGAAAGTCACAGCAATGGAGTAAAAATCAGAGATTAAGTATAGCTCTTAGAGCAGCACATCTGCGGAGGAAGCCACACATCCTGGTGGGAATCTGGGTTTGAGCCCACTTGTGCCTACAGCATCTCATCTTGGCTCCCACCAGGGAGACAACATAGGGCCAAAATAGGGGTTTCATCCAGCAGCACCAAGGCAGAGGAAAGGTGTGCCCATAAATCCCACCACAGACAGGGTTACTTGGGACCAGGGCATGTCACCAATCCACAGCAACATCAGGGACCAAATCTTAACTCTCTGTGCATCATCCCTTACCCCAAATATAAATAACCTTCAGAAAAAGCAAGGAAATAGAAAAACCATGGAAATGGTTCTGTAGTAAAAACAAATTACATATGAGGTTCGTGCTCTTCATCAGCAGATTTCTACATCAGTTTTTAAAACATCTTCAGTGAAGAAACACATTTCTAAGAAAAAAACTATTTCTTTCAGATGGAATGGAGACACGCTGATTGACAATGAGGCCTTTGGGCTTATTAAAATACTTCGAGGCTTTAACTGAACCTCTTTCTCTATATTCACAATATACTTGAGGTTTTTGCATTTGTGTACCACAGAGAGAAGACCTTCATGAACCACCTAATTTTGGAATAACATGACTTCTCAGGACCGATGAAAGGAGCATGCCAAGGTAATAAATCATTCACAGCTTCGCAAAAAGGAAGAATTTGGGGACTCCAGAATGGCAGCAGAGACTTTATAGAATACAGCAGGAGACTTAACCTTTTAACTTGGCTGGAGTTGGCAATTTTAGAGAGCCCGTGAGAGCTACCTAAGGAAAACAAGGCTTTCGTCAGTAGGATCAAATTCACCTCAGAGAATGCTTACTCATTCAAAATTCATTAGAAGTCTGTAAATTAAAATAGTCAAAAGTTTTTGGTATAAAAAGCCAGTAATCAGATAAAGCAGAAGAAATAAAAGCCATACCTAATTGGGTAAAGCAGAAGGAAAAAACCTCATTAATGTAACCTCCAGAAGAAATAGTGCAATTTAAGTAAAATCTAAGTTTAAATAAAGATTGCAACAGTAAAAGGGAAGGTCAGCACATCATTTACTTTTATTCTAAAAGATGCTGATCATTTCTACTACAGGTGTCTGCAAGACTTCACTTGTCCTGAACGATGACTATAAAATGGTCAACTAGAACAACACAACATACCCCCAGATTGATTAATTTAAGGCTGAAGAAGACCTGTAAAGTATATCATTAGATCTTTAGTGAATGAATGTGCTGATCAACACTGAATACATTCAAGTGCTCATGTATCTGGGGAGATATCACAGTTTAACCCCAGCAGCTAAGCACC
The DNA here is from genome assembly GCA_013400835.1 of Zapornia atra. Taxonomy (NCBI): domain Eukaryota; kingdom Metazoa; phylum Chordata; class Aves; order Gruiformes; family Rallidae; genus Zapornia; species Zapornia atra. Next base: position 41,972 of record VZTU01013357.1, read on the forward strand.
AGACAGCCCCATCCCCCCAGCAGGATCCGGGAGAGAACCAGAAGAGTGAAAGTAAGAAAATTCATGGGTTGAGATAAAGACAGTTTAACAGGTAAAACAAAAGCTGCGTGGGCAAGCAAAGCAAAAGAAGGAATTCATTCACTACTTCCCATTGGCAGACAAGGCTTCAGTCATCCCCAGGAAAGCAGGGCTCCATCATGCATAACAGTGACTTGGGGAGACAAACACTCTGAATGCTGCCACCTCCTTCCTTCCATTTCCCCAAGCTCCTCATATTCTGAGCATGACATCTCATGGTATGGAATATCCCTTTGGTCAGCTGGGGTCAGCTGTCCCAGCTGTGTTCCCACCCAACTCCTTGTGCACCCCTAGCCTCCTCGCTGGTGGGGGGTTGAGGAGCAGAAAAGGCCTTGGCTCTGTGTAAGCACTTCTCAGCAATACCAAAAACATCTCTAATTATCAGTGCTGTTTCCAGCCCAAATCCAAAACACAGACCCATACTAGTTACTATGAAGAAAAACAACCCTATCTCAGCTGAAACCAGGATGAGTTATATTGTGTTTATAGTGTATGAATACCCCTTGAAAAATTTACACCCAAATCATGTTGGTTGAGTGGAGCCTCTCTAGCATTTGAATGAGCAGATATCATCTGCTCACCACAGATGTCACCTGTGGCCTGAAACAGTGGGGCAAAATAGGGATCACTCTTCGCTTGTCAAAACACAAACTTCCTGCAACAGAGGAGCCTGTGCACTTGAAGAAGTTTATTAGGTCATGTCCAAACTGTAGAAAATAGGTGTATTTCCTCTGTCTTTTGGTATTAACTGCAGGCTACATAACATTTATCTATCAAAAGATGAGTCATATCAGTTTGAGTCCTGTTCAAGCTACAGAGTGAACAAGATTGCTACTGCAACAGCAAGTGAGACAAGTTTGGAGGGAGGGTGTGGAGGAAGACAAAGGAAGTGATGGAATCTTCTCAGGGCTTTGGTATATTGGCATCCCCCATCAGCAAGGTGAAAATAAGTTTTAGCCATGCAGAAGTTATCAAATCTATATTTCTTGACATTATGCTTTTTTGTTCTCAAAATTCAGCCATGCGTTTCTGAAAATTCGTACAAGTCAAATTTTAAGGTTGAAACACTTCAATATGTGTTTTGCAAATCAAAGGAGAAATTGCATTATTTGAGCATGAAAGAATGTACATCCAAATACAGAAATTTCTGTATTTGATGACAGTGCTATTTTAACCCTGACCTGTGTCTGTTGGCGTGTATTTCTCAGTGAAAGTGAGGACAGTGTAACCAGGGACACACTGCTAGTCTTGCTCCTACTAATTCAGCTCTGACAAACCAAAAGCCCAAAAGAATAATTCGAACCTGTTCCAAATAAATCTTTACATGTCTTCTATGAAGATCTTGGTTTCTTTAAAGTACATATTTTGAAGATATTACTAAAGAATATGTTACGCTGGTTACTAGGACTCATTCTAATACTTATTACAGAATGTAGGATATTTGCATTTTAATAACAGTATTAAGTCTTCTGCTATTTCTTTATCTAGATGTATGCTACTGAGGCAGTTTTTGAGCACTACAACAGTCACATGATTTCACACTTTTTTCTGGAAAAAACCACAGGCATTTTCATAATTCTCAATTGACATTTTAGCATATTAATTTGTTTTCAGATAGCTGAGGATTTTTCATGCTTCATACCTGATATGTATAATATTTCTAACCCATCATTCAGAATACTTAGTGGAAGGATATCAATATAGAATACATTTGAACAATAACTGTTGGATCTTATATTTTTCCCTGCTCAGCTTCATTTCAGCGAGATTTACTATATTGAAGATACATGAATGTTTTGCAGTAATATCTTATTTTCTCTCTTTATCAATCCCAAGAACATGGATTTCACTCATTTATTGTTACGTTCAGGTGGCTGCATTCTTTGTGCAATTTATTCTGCTGAAGTTTTGAATGCCTGAAATATGATTAAAATGCAAATTAGAGTGGTAGGAGAGCCCTTACCATTCCCCTAAGGTTAAAAATAATCCTGTCATTATTTTAGGGATATAGCAATATGAAAATAAGCTATTTTAATATAGTTGTGGAGATAAGTCTATTGGGCTAGCCCAAAATTCCATTTCTAGTCTGTTATAAAAGCATATAAGTGTTAGAGGGTGGCAACATCTTCTTAGGGGAAGAAGTCTGTAGGCCTGACACTGATGTTGCTGAAAAGGTGCTGCTCAAATATAAAGAACTACAAAGCGCTGCTGATGTTTTCTGTAAAGTGCAGAGCTTTCCACTGAGAAGCGTAGAAATTAATTGCTATTAATTATCACACTGGATAAGAATTCAGAGGTTTAAAGGTAGCTGATTGTGAGGTGATCATATAAGGATATTGTTTTGTTATTTTTGTGATATTCCATATAAGAAATTTGTAGGTGTAAAGCCCCACTCTTTCCATAAACAGTGAGCATGCAGGTGCATCAGGGTTCATCCCAGTGTACTGGTTGTAGACTATCACAAATGTAAAAATCAGTTTGCCTTCAGGTGAGCTGGTATTTTGAACACCCAGTGTAATCTCTTCCTGTCTTCAGAAAACACCGGAAATCTTGAAATACCCAGTTCACTGACAAATCAAGTAGCTGCTCAGCCCAAGTACAGTAAAGTAGACTTGAGAGAAGGAGCAAGAAAAGACAACCATATTGCATACCAGTAATTTAGTAGAACTAGCAACCATTTCTTTCTCCTTTAGGTGGTCCCAAGGGACTAGATAGACCTGGAGCTGCCACACACAGATCCTGAATTGCTCATGTGATGCTCCTGTGTACAGCACATGACGAAAAGATTAAAGACTTTGGCATGTCTCTCAAGACAGTTGACCAGCAGTGATAAAAGAACGTAGAGAGATGACTTTATGTGGCAAAACAGAAAACTCATTTATCAGGCTTTTTTAGATAAGGTGAGAAAATTGGTGTTTCCCCTCTACAAGTGAGACATGAAAAGAGACAATACAGTTGCTTAATATCAATAAATGACCTAAGCAGATGTGATCAATTCTCCTTCCAGGAGGAAATCCTGCCATGAATTTTTGGGTAAAGTATGAGAAGAATCCAGCACCACAAACTGGATTACATGAGGCACAGGCACCCACCAGATATCATTGGGAACTTGTTCTTGGGCACTACACAGCTGACTTAAGGTTAATGCACATGGAGCCTGCCAAGGCTTGATGAAAATCAAGTTTGAGTCAACCAACACAAAAACGTTTTATTAAGATGTAAGTAATTCTGGATATATTAAGGATCAGGTTTCCAAAGGAAAAATGCTAAAGTTTCCAAAGGAAAAATGCTAAAATTAAATTTAACACAGAAAATGATTATATGAATCATTAGAGAAGGACTGAGATGAAAACAAGTAAAGAAAACCAAGCAGCAACCTTGTAAATGCAGTGACATTTTGTTCATGCAAAAGAAGGAAAGCCAACCTGAATAGAGATAAATTGAAGGGACATATATTAGCTGACAAAATTCAAGATGAACACTCAGAGCAGAGGGATAATGGAGAGGAAACATACACCTAAAAGTGTAAAAGACTCTTCGGAAAAAAATTTACTTCCAACCTTTACTGTATTCACATAATTCTATTGAATTATAATATTACGATAATAATTTTGCAAAATCTCAGGTCGACAGCAGGAGTAGTCCCAAAAAGGACATATGAATCCCCTGGATTAGTAGGGAGTACAAAGATCTACAGTGATGTTTTCGAAGAGCTCAATAATGTGTTTGTCACTATTTTGCCACTATTTTGTTGGGGGGTTACCTAACCTTACATTTTGAGGCACTAAGACAATGAAAACAAAGTCCAGTAATAAATTAATAATGTCCTGTTATTGCCACCCAGTTCTGCTGCTTTTTGTTATACGGTATGGCAAAGTATTTTTGAAACACAATTTGGAATTGATACATGTTTACCTAAAATATCCATGTCTATTTCTTCAGAAGCATTTGCCGTCTCTTAGAAGCAGCATATCTGTAATGTGATGCAGGGGTTGCTATGGTGAGTTCACATCTCTCATTTAATGCTGTACCTGAGTAAATACACATTGTAACAATCACTGTTAGAGGTGCTATTAGTAAAGTTATGTCAGCATTTCTATTATAAACACTTGTTTTTGTGTTGCAACTTGGCTAAAAGACAAAGGAAATTATTCCTAGACCAAATCCACAGAAGCATTTGCACTCTTTCTGTGGGGTTGGGGGTTTTTTTGGGTTTTAGTGGGTTTCAATTTTTTTTATTAGTTTTTATGGCTTCAATCACTTCCTGAAATCCTGTCATAAAAATAAATCAGTGGGTTTCTTCTCATTCTTTTGTAGCTAGTGATTTTGATGATAGTTATGGGACTTTACGTTTA